>JABUQX010019122.1:0-47500 GCA_015478945.1 Trachelipus rathkii
ATTATTATTTGTTTACAATATTTTATTATGGTAGAATTAATCAGATAGGGTATATCCAGCTACTGCTTTATACATCTTAGTAAAATAATGACCTTTTAATTCAAATGAGCATAACAAGTTACAAACCGTTACCCTGATTATATAATTTTCGACAGTTTTACTATCATTTTATACATTTTTCCTGCTTTAATGTCCCTTGTTTCGCATTAACATATAATTGTATTTGAAATAGCTACTATTATTTAATAATTTATACATCTTAAATCTTGTGTTAAATAATTATGTTAATTATTAGAATCGAACTTGAATAGATGATCAGAGGTCTTATGCGTCATAGTAATTTTCGGATGTTAGTCTGCCAAATTGAATTTGCTGTCAATTAAACAAGACATTAAATTTTTATTTTACACCAACAACAGAAAATAATATAATAGTTTATGTTACTCAAACTTTTTTATTTCGTGATTTTGTCTAATAGGGAAGAATTATTTAATGAAAATACTCCTAAAGATTGAAGTAGATTTTATTTTATTATTATTATTTATTTTTAATTATTATTATATATTAATTATTATTATTATTTATTTCATATTATCTATTATTTATTATTATTATATTTCAATTATTATTATTATTATTATTATTATTATTATTATTTATTATTATTATTATTATGTATTATTATTATTTATTGATTTATTTTATTTTATAAAATTTGTTAATTTAAGGGAAGAAAATAACCAATTCAAAAATATCTTTTCGTTTTACTCGTAATTTGAAACATTGAATTAATTTTTTATTTTATATATTATTTATCTATTATTATTATTATTATTATTTATAATTCTTGCATTATGAAATTTTAACGATTTCTTATTTATTTATTTAATTTTAATTTTAGATCAATTTGTGTATATGAATTTATTTTTACGAAATCATAAGTAGAGCTCGCAAAGTTTTACTAAAATTACAGGCGTTAACGATAATCAACACAGGATTAATCAATACGATTCAACTTTATTACAGGTTCCATAACGCCTGTGCACACCGCTTAACCGGCTGGTGTAATTGTAAGTTGAAGTATTACAAACTAAAAGATCAAAAGAAGTTATAACGCCTCTATACTTCAATATATTTACTCTTAGCCTTTACAAGGTTTAATTTCGAGCTGGGCTGTGATCTCTTTTTCTATAATAAGAAACGGTCCATTTTCTAGTGCAAGAGTTAAGTGACGGGGTTGTCGTGTCGGAGTGGTTGTCGTTGTGTGCATCGTATCTCTATTCTGTCGCAGTTTCCAGTAGTAAGATGGAGTACGAATTTCTTAATCCTGTGTGTGGTGGTTAAATGTGTGTCGAGGTTTGTTTGTGGTGGGATTCTTGTGCGGAAGGTAAAGTTTCTGCACAATTTGTAATTGGTATATATTCTGTACCTCTCTGTGATATCGTCAGAAATCCAAATTTGATCATGATATATACTTGTGTGTAAAATAATACTTCCGAGGATATGTTATCTGCTCCTCACTCCAGTCGATTATTTAATCAATAAACCAGAAATGAAGGGATCTCCGTTAGCTAATTGTATTCTGAATATTACATTTAAAATATACTTAAATATTTCATTTCTTTAGAAGTATTGGAAAAATACCCTTGGGTAATGCATTTCATAATTTTAAATTTATATTAAAATATCCTTATTATCATTTCCTCTTAACCGACAATCTGGCAATAAGTTTTAATTTTTCTTACAATTCGGATGTAAAATCAAACATCCTCATTAATTAAAGGACTCATTTGATCAGTTTTAAGCAGATAATATCCTTCTTTATTTATATGGAAAATTGATAACAACATGAATAAAATTGTGGTCCTGCTATCTTGTAATTTATTTTCTCGAATATTAAACATTTTTGAATCTTGATTTGATGGATTCGTTCAAAAATATTCTTTTTAAGATATAACATCAATAATAAAAGTTAATTATGAGAATTAAATAAATCACCAAGGAATTAACTAAGCTATAGCAAACATCGGGGTTTGTTGTTGTTATTGACTATTTAGAGAAGGTATTTATTTTTTTTATGGATATTATTAAACATTGGGAGAGGGATTCTTTCTGTTCGCTCTGGGTTTTGATTTTATATTCTTCGTGCTTTCTTTGGGACTATTGAAGAGATAATATATATATTATTAGAGTGTCTTCTAAACTGTGTGTTAAGCTTCGCTCAAATACTTTTGAGCACGACGACAGCTTAAACTCTGGTCTTAAATAGTGTTCTCTATTATTTTTTATCGATATCTCTATTAGTCTTGTATATAAAATCTTAGATTATGAACTTCTAAAATCAAAATGATGACTGTACCTAGTTAATACACCTTTTTGAATAATAGGGATTATTTCTTTTTCCAGTGATAAGGGATCGTTTGAGGACGTTAAATTTGAATATATAAATATAAGTTTTGTATTAACCCTTCTATTTCAGAGTGCGGAGCCGCACTCAAGGTAAAAAAATAAACTGGCACATAATTTTCTTTGGTATTTAATATTTTCCTCACTCATCACTCCAAAACAACATTAAGAATATATCAGTTTCACAGTCCTAACATCGATTCTAAATTCTATAGATATATTAATTTATGAGGTGTAGTAATCTCTTAATAGGAAAAAAGATCACTAAAGCAGGTGGTACTGTATGGTAGTAACAAAAGGAATGAATAGTTTGAGGCAGGTAGAAAATGAGAATATTATAATAATCAAGCACATATATGATGGGTTTTCCACTACTGGTTACTGTAGATTATTTTAATTTTATTTTAATATATACATTTTATTATTTTATATACTTACATACAAATTATTGAAAAATTGATATATATGAATTAATATATTATAATTATTAAATAATCGTGATAATTCCAATAATAATTAAAGAAATAAATAAAATAAATACATATATTTAATACAATCATGAATAATTCATAATAGATGATGTATGAACGTTAGTTTATCTAGTTTAATTATATCAATAATCATTAATAATAAATCACAATAAGATCATTAATTATATAATAATAATTATTATTAATATATCATTTTAAGTTTTTAATACTAATAATATAATAATAAAAATTAATAATAATAATAATAATATAGTATATAAATTACTTATAAATAATTCAAATTGAGACTAACTGAACTACACTACTATAGAGTTTATAATCATCATGCTACAGTTATAATAATAATTACTTGTAATCTGTAATTAATGTAATTAATTAACTAATTTTATTTTTTCATTAACGTAGTGTTAATTAATTCTAACATTAAGAATTATTTACAGAATATTAATCTGTGATTCAAAACAATTAACTAATAATAATAATTAATAATAATGATAGTTGTAGAGAATTATAATTATACTTAATTATGATTAAAGTGATAATATCCATATAGTTACTAATAAAATAATGGAAATAATTTAATATGTAAAAATAATATTTCAAATTATATCTTATATATACGATACTGCTTGGCTCCTGTAATACCATAATCCAATAATCATGCTACTCCAGCATGTTCAACACCATTCAAACAAGATACTCCCATCTCTAAACACATTCCCCTTACAAATAACCCTAAGAGCAATCTCCACATACCCAAACCCAACCCCATACCCAACACCATACTTCAAACACACCCCACCTGAAATATTCCATACAGAGAAAACCTTGTAACGACAGCCAAACCAAGGAACACAAGAGAGATGGAGAATAAAAAAAATAAGAAAAATCATTGTAGGTTTCGGAGCTGGAAGCTCACTCATTTAGAAAAGATTTAAGAGAATAAAAAGCCTCTTTCCATAAGGGATAAATCATCAAGGTATTTATGTTCGTACCAACGTTAAAGTAAATTTGCATTGCATCTGTAATTCTATATAATTTACATTCTAAGTGATATTGAAAACTATGGAATACTATAGATTCGACTCACTTCAATGATATATCTTTAGATATTATTTACATTATCATATTACTATATAACTTTTATTTTTTTATCTATGAACTAATAATTAATTAATAATCTAATTAATTGAGAAGACATGGATTTTAGTTGGAAAATAAAGAGAGAGTCAGCATCAATTTTATTTTATCTCTTTATATTTATTCATCATATAATTGTTTAATATTTTTTTTATGTATTTACAATTAAGAATTATTCTTCAGAATACGATCTTGTATTTAATTCTTATTATTTTATTATTATCTTTCTGTATTGTATTATTTAAAAAGGGAATTATTATTAATTTCATTATTATGTATAATATTATTATATTATTAATTAGTTTCTATTTTTTATTATATTATAATGTTATCTAATATGTATGTAGTAGTAGTTTAGTAGTAGTAGTTTTAGTATTTTCTTTATTATATATAGTAGTAATTAGTCATTTTTAGTTCTGTTTAATGTTGTTTATTCTTTAGTAAACGTATGTTAGTATGTCTTTTAAGTTAGTGTGTAGTTAGTTTAGCTTAGCTTTTAGTCTTGTAGTATGTAGATAGTTAGTCGTTTAGTAAGTTTAGCTAGTAGTAGTAGTTTATATTTCATATCTATTACATTCTTAATTTATTTTTCTTCCATTTATTTTCTTACTTTCCCTTTCACCAAATTTCATTTTTTTGCCTTTTTGATATTTCTATGTTGTCGTTTTCTCATTCGGTATTGATGATACCATAGATTTTTCGATCTCTTCTCTTTTTATATTAAGTTATGTTCATACATTACTATTTTTGTCGCTCAAGCTCTTGCGAAAGCTCGGACGTTCTCTTCAACATAATAGTATTGTTAGATATATAGCACTAGATTAAGTACTATTCTATTTTTATATGCTCGAGAAATTAAATATATTACGGTTCGAGTAGTGGGACTCTCCATTGATAGTTACTGGAGGCCTCTATAATAGTATTTTTTCCCCTCCTGTTTAGTTCATTGATATTTTTTTATTTTTTTACTTTTGAGCGATTTAATATCATTAAGGGCAATTAATATTATTAATAGATATAGTAGTGTATAATTATATTTTGGTATTCTGATGTATATAGTATATAGGTATAGAGGATAGTACGGTATGCCATGACGTAGGGAGCTCGTTTACTCCGTAGTATTATCGAGTTCAGAATGTACGGCGCGCGCCCTCGAGATGCAGGTGCTCTGGAGTTCAGTTATGAATACTACGCGGGCGGAAGTGATATTTATATCATAAGGTAATAGGGTGATTATGAGGGGTCAGTAATATAGCGTATAGGGAATCTATTAGTGAGCTATTATTATCGTTAGTCGTTTATATCGTTATTTTAACGATGTTTTCTTGTCGTGTTAATTATTTAGGCTCCTCATAATATATACTATGTATACTGTATGAAGTTAGGATAATAGTTTATATTAGTTACTATGCCTGATTAATACGTATTTCGTCATGTTAGTTGCTATTTAGTTAGTTATTAGCGTTAGTGTTAGTAATAATAACTCTATAAATTATTATATAGTGTGAGTGGAAAGTTGAGGGTTTATAGTGATTTGATATGATGGTGAGTACGGGTATAGGAGTGAGGTATGGAATCTGATCTATACGTTGCTATCTAGCGGTGGGAGTGGGGCTACTATAACTTTTGTGTTATATATCTTAATATTATACATATATATATATATGGTCATTCTGTCTGTCTCTGATCTTCTGTGTTAACACTCCTGCTCGATAGAGGGAGAGTGGAGGAGTAGAGGTGCGCTGACGAGGGCAGTCGTGAAAACGAAGTAAGCGCATGTAGATACGAGCTTCATGACATATGTACATTCGAAAAGAGAAGATCCGATTGCGCGGTGAATAATATCTGGCCAAAGAATACTGTATTAATAGTACGCGCTGTGACTATTTTTAATTTAGCCTGGAGAGACTCAAGGCGCAGGTACGAGCATGAAATGCCGAGCTCGTAAGAGCGCTCTATATTCGTATAGATCAAGGATAGGACCCTCACCTTATGGTGTACAGCTTAGTTTGTCTTCGTTCTTGTTGTATAGTCGGGGTCACTCTTGGCGTACGTCCTCCTTGGTCCAGGTGGGACTGACAGAGCTACATCGCTCATTAACAATCCCCCGCCATTCACTCCTGTTCATTTACCTCATTTTAATGAATAATTTTTCTCTCCATCTCTTATCTTAACTGTATACATTTCTGCTCCTTCAGACCATTCATCATTTTTTCTTCTCACTGACTCGAACTCCTTACTTTACTCTCTTCGTGTTGTCTCTTCGGTCCATGCTCTGGTCGGCTTCCGAAAACACACTCGTCGAGCTATATCTTCGCATTAACTATACCGGCTACTATGTTCGAGTTTCCTCGTTCGGATCTATACCAGGACGTGAGTCCATCGTTCACATATTCGTTCCCATCTGTGACTTGTCTCATGTTGACTCCTGTCTCCTGAGCACCATTATCAATCACTCTCTTAATTGACTGTTGTCAGTTCTCTATTTTATTAGTTATTTTCCCCCTTTTTTCTTATAGCGCCTACAGTCTATTGTCTCCTCTAAGTATTTGTGCATACTCGACACATTTGATATCTGTAGATACTATTTAACGTTCGTAAAGGTTGTTCCTCCATGGATCCTATTGATCTTCTACTCTTAGCGAGGTGAGTCATGATCACAACATGGTTAACACATACCTCGATCCAGCGCACAATGTACTTCTTGAGAGCGGCACAACGACTATTATTCTCGCTTTATCGATTTCATGTACTTTATCGATTTATTGCATTCCCAGCCCGTGGTTTGTTATGTTTTTGGTGTGCCAGAGTGCCACGTTTTAGGTGCTTTTTATTGCATTTTATGTTTCCCTGTTTTTTTTATGTTTTGTTTTTATCTCTTCTGGTATTTTGTACCTTCCTAGCCATCATCAGACTTTCCTTACTACAATTCTCTCTGGCTACAGTCTCTTTCCGTTCCTTTCCCGCCCAATCATTTATCCTATATATCATATTTTATAACGTTTCAGTAACCGCTATGACTACAGCTGCTTCCACTACCATTCCTAACATAACTTTCACACTGTCAATGGTAACTGTCCTCCTTATCAAACAACTAACTCATATTATCTGTTGAGACCTTTTATCTTATCTACGTTTACTTTATCAAACCTCCTCCTTTTATTATCACACCCTACTTGCTTTCTTTTACGCAGCCACTTCCTATAAATTCTCTCATCATATTCTTCTTACAGATGTCGCCATATCACCGAACTACAATCATCTGCATAGTTTCGTTCAGCTGAATTGCAAATTTTGTGCTGTTCTTAAGTCTGTTTATTAGCTGTTCCAATTGGTCATAATAATATCTGAATTTCTTTTCAAATAAAACTTCAATAAATATGGAATTTTTCCTGTTCTAAATAACCTTGAGCTGATGGTTCAGCTCACTACCTGCCACCTTGTTTTGAAATATTAATCCAAACCAAACACCATTTAGACATTGCTTCATATTATTTTTTTTAAATCAATTGTATTTCATTTTTGGCTTTTTTGTTTATTATTCTCCTAATTTACTATACTTTGTTCCTATTGTACTTCTCACTCTTCGTCATAACAGTGACTTTTGTGATTTCCATTTTCATGTACGCCTAATCTCCTACGCAATCATCCATATCTCTATTCATCTTAATACCTTTTTATTTTTTTAGCTATAAGTTCTTTATCCTTCTATATGGGTTTTTGGATATATTTAGTGGACTGTAACGAATTTATCGTTCTGTTAAAATGTCTAAAACTTTATACAATAATCTATATTCTTTTCCTTTGTAGGTGCTCATGCTTAGTATCAATGATTTTGTCGTTTATAATTAATGATGACTCTTTGCATCCAACTATCAATTCTCTCTCTACCCTCACTATAAATCGCCTCCTTGTTATTCTTTTACAGATGCAGTTTGCTGGAGGTCTTGGTTCGGGTGTCTGCATTTCACTTCGACGCACTTTTGCTTTCGTACCTAAAATGGATTTTTCCTAGCTTATTATTATTAGTTATCCTTCCCTACAACCACTCTATATTTTAGACTTAATTCCCGCTTATAATTTTTCTTGAGCAGTTGCTCGCGTCTTATTCTCTCTTACCCCTGGTTTTTTAATCGCTTACCTCAAGGGTACTATTTTACTCTCTGCGATGTTTTCAGCCTCTGTATCTTCCTTTTTTTCGCTCGTCCGCATTCGAAGCCGCTTCGGACTATAGGCTATTACTTATATCCATCGCCTGGTGTAGTTACACAACTTTCCAAAATCCAGGATCAATTTCATCACACTCTCTGCTCTCGCCGTCTCCAGTTCGGATTCAAAGTTAATCGTAGTGTCCAACATGTTTTACTATACCTCTAGAATTTATTGCATTTTTGTCATTTGGAAATTTGGTTCCACTATAAGATCTAACAATCTTGTACCCTGTTTTTGTCTCTCTTATCTAACTATACCCTCGATTCTTCCGTCGTCGTGCATATATACGCATTATTTCTCGACGACAGAGTAGATCTACATCCAAAACGCACCACACCATCATTCACTAACACCTAGCTGGGGTTGTGACGTGAGGTTAGGGCGGTGTCAGGTGATTAACTGGTGCTTTAATAATTATTTGGTGCAGGATTTTGTGCAAGTGTTGTGCTTGTCAACCATCTCACCCTCTACAGTCCGATGTTGCTATTCATCAGTATAACTAGTGATAGAAGAGCGAGTTTATGCGGCTATAGTGACCCATTTATGTTATAGCAGATTCCGCTTGAGTTCCTCCATTTCTTGAGCTCTTGTTTCGTCTCTTGATCTTCTCAGAAGAGCAAGAGCTCCTATTCCCTTGTTGTCCTCATTCATCCCCTTTCCAAACTGTCTTTATTCTCTGAGAGCTCTCGAGTATTTTCTTGCCTCTAACGTATTGCACACCCTATTTTAGTTTTTAATTCTTTTTCTCTTTTTTTCTATTCTTTTTTATCCTCCTTTATATATATCTTCCAACGCATCTTTCTCTTTATTTGACAACTCTCATATCATTTGCTTTTAGTATCATTCTCAATCAACAACTGCTATCTTTTTTACCTTCTAACCGCTTTTCATCACCTATCTTCATTCACCATTCCGCTGTTAACATTCTTACTCCTACTTCTAGCAATTCCACCACATCTTCTCTTTGCACCTTAACTTAACTAATTTGCTACTATCCTTCTATTTGCTCATATGTTTTGTTCTCAGTATTCATTATCGTTCAGCAATTCTCAATCTTCCGTATTTACCTATACTTTTGGCGATATCTTTCTCCTTATTTGTGTTTTGTTCACCTCTTCTTAAACTTCCTCACTCTTCAATTTTTACTCACTTCCTTTCGTATCACCTTTCCTCTCCATCCAAGCCCCCACTAACTTTAATTTTACATAGAAGCTAATTCATATATGATCCGATAATATCCCATTCCTAAACCCCCTTCAACATCTGACTATCATCCATCATTTATATATATATATATTATTTATCTTACTTCTATTATATTTATCTCACGTATAATATATATGATATCTCCTCATACTCTTATATCTTTTTCGGGATACTATCATAGCTGATCATGTCTTCTTGTCTGTCTTTAGTATTATTTATGTATTATATTGCATGTTTTTTTATTTTTATTTTTAGATTTCCATGAAGCTGATTGAGACACTTTAACAATATAGGTACTTTATATCTTTATATTTGTTACTACCATTGTTATCTTGTTACCTTGGTAGCCTCGATTGTTATACTTTTATATGGTCTCTTGATTACATTATATATGATCGTTTTATTTCGTATTATGATATGGAGTGATGTTATATTTTACCTCTTAAGTAGTCTTATGAGAGACTTTTATTTCATATCCTAGTATTACTATCTAGTATGTTATAGGTATAGTGAGGCTATTCTCATAGTGTAATATGTTAATCTATCATCATCCTCATAACTACCCTATACTATAACTATACTCCTAGATGTAGTGAGTCACTCCGCCTAGACGTTGCATTTACTTATCGCATGACCTCTATGCCATCATGAGAGAAAGTATTCTATTACTTATACGTAATGGTATAATCTGACGTTATATTTATGTGGATATATTTTGGAGTCATTATTTTTTACTCTATTCTGAGATGGGTAATAAAATTGATGTACCTATAAGCCTATTTACTCTCATGTATTAATGGTAGGTGTCTACGTACATATAAAATAATTATATATACTATATTATAATATATATATATATATCCTAAACTATATATATTTATAATATCTTATATAGTACGTATAACTAAACTACTAATAGGTTTAAGTTTAAGTAAGCAGCGTTGTATATACCATACTACATTTTCCCACCTAACGCCCCTTATGGTTTCTCTCGGCCTTGGAGGTTTTCCTTATGTGACTGTCATGGCTGAGACTATTTTACCTTGGTGTCTTTCCTTTTTCCTTTTCCTTCTCCTTCTTACGCTCTTACTTTACATATTATGCCCTATATGTCACTATCTAGGTATTTCCGTATATCTTATTCGTAGTTTATTTAACTCACTATTCTATATCTACTTTATATATACTTTCCCTACTATAGGCGCCCTCTTTAGTTATTATCTATTATTATTATCATATCTTTATTTTCTTTACTAGTTTCATCGTCAGCGGGTGCCTAGCTTTATTTTTAGTACTTTATCTGTTATTACTTTTGTGCTTTATATCTTTCTCGCGCTATTTCGATTCTTATATAGTACTTTATTTGGGTACATCACCTTTGGTTGTATATTGACCTCTTATTCCTACATTCCTATGCGTTGTAGCTATACTGTGAGTTACCTGGCTTATTGTTCAATTAGACGGTGCTATCTATTCATCAATCATCTCTCGTTTTTAATACTTTACTCGGTAACTTGAGATATACGTGTGGTAGATATATAGAGTTACTTAGCTATTTATTATATATAGACTATATATAAGGTTACCTATATATAGTACGTTTGTGTGTACCTATATTTTTAGCTATATATCAGTTAGTTTTTTAGAGATTCCTTACGTATTGAGAGCGTCGTATCCGTTAAGCCTAGCGATGTGACCCGCTTATAAGCGGGCGTCAGTACTCATATTTCCTATTTCCTGTGGCTATCCGTATTTCCTGGCTACATTAGCTTTTGTACGGCTAGCTGACTGGTCATGTACCCTCCTTATATATATATATATATATTATATATATATATACTTGGTAGTATGTTCGATTAAGTTAGTGGAAACTCTGTTCGTGGCTTCTCAGCATGAGTGTCTGAGGAGATGACATTTTGTCGATATGGCAATTGTGAAAAACTTCTCTTGGCGTTCTCGTCCTATCTTTCATCTCTTACCTAGTTCGCTATTTTGATCGTTCGGAATCGTTGAGGCGCTCATTATTGCGATATGAGAGATCTTAATCAGCGCACTTCAGTGACACAGGAAAGGTGGTGCCCGGACAAGGTCGCTTCCTTGCGCTCTCATTCGTCTATTTTGCCCTTTTTCCTGTATAAACTTGATTTTCTTGCCTTCTTTGTTCTTTTCTTGCCTTAAATACTAGTATCTCTCATATAACCTTGTGTTAATTCTGCGTGTTTTCTCCCTCCTTACGTTACCTGTGCTCTGACTATGTGTTTATGTGTATGCGATATCCTCCTTACTCGTGTGTTTATATAGTAATCTGTGGTCGTCTTTTCTTCTTTTTTTTCTTTTCTTCTAATTCTACTCGTTTTCTCTTTTCTTGTTCCCGCGATTGTATGAGACGCAGAGAAAGAATTTAATTTCCTGCTTCGTCTCCTCCTCTGCTCATGGTTTCTCTATGTCTCTGTTTATTGCTCTGTGATTAACCGCATGCATCCGTTGTTTGTGTATAGGGATTCTGAGATCGTAGTGAGAGTGAGTGATAGGCTACTTGTGCTGCCTTTCGGAGGGCGAGTCTTCCTTCCGGTGTGGTCTGTAGTGTGAGCATGACCTTGGTTTTTCAGAGTGTCTTATGGCCCCATCGTCTTGCCTGCTGTTTTTGGTCGGATCAACTTTACGTCTGTCACTGTTGCAATGTGTGCTCACATCACTTTTGTACTATTCTGTCAGTGTGAGGGCAGCAGCTGCTCTATTAATGAATCATCAACTATCCTCGAATAAATGGCAGTATCTCTCTCGCCTCTTGCGATCCTGTTCTATTCTATCTTCTGAGTTAGCTGCCTCCTTGTATTCTGCATGTAATATATATTACTCTCTTTAACTTCGTTTCCTGATCCCTCCTGAGTCTCAAAACCCTCTCTTCAGTATCATTCATGCTATTCTTTTCGACGTCTTCGATGTTCAATCCTGGTTTGTCATACTGATCTCTATCTTACTTTGATATTTATGGTTCTTCTGCCTTAGGGACTCATGGGGAGTCTTGGGTGGTGACACTCCGATAGATCAAGGCTTTTTGATTCGAGTATTGCTTACTGCGTTCGATCTGCTCTAAGCTCTCCTTTCCTTTGGTGTTTTTCTTCCCTTCTCTTTTTTTGCTGTACTCGCTTGTCATAGTTTTCTCTCTTTTCTAGTTTGCGCTCCATATCAGCACTCCGGTGTTGATGTGGCGGACGCGGACTGTCTTCTCTTTCCTGTTCAATTTGTGCATGTTCCCCAAAAGGGTCTGGTTGGTTTAATCTCCACTTGGTTAGTTCGTTGACTTTGCATCTCAATCCGTATCTCTTCGCAGCTGGGACTTTCGTACGTCTTCTCTGTTCTGTAGACTTCTTATTGGGACGCGTATAGAGCTCAACTCTTCCATTCTTCCTCAGCTACATATTCACTTTGCTCCTCTTTTGCATTCTAGAGTTGCTCTCGTCCTTCAGCTTTCTGATTCTTATTCTTGCGACCTTGGATTCGGGATTTTCCTCCGTGGTGTCCTGCCACAACCTTTGTTGACTTTCAACTCTTTGTAAATACTCAATCTATCTTATCATCTCTCCTCCTTCAAACCTCATCTCCTAACTTACCTATCTTTTTCGACGGTTCTAACGTCTCACCTGTTGACACAATAAACATTCTTGGCTGAACAATAATCACTAAATAAATTATCCTAAATACAAGCTTACTCACAGTTTTTACGGTTTGCTAAGGTGGCCTCAAAGTGAAGCTGGGAGTTCTGTTTCAGGTTGCGGGAATTTTTTTCTTCATGCTATCACGCTACTCCAGTTATAATAAGTTGCCTTATTCGCCCTTTTGTTGGAGTCACTTAGTCTCCTTAACATTGGGGGGCTTACTCGGCGTCCTACCCTTTCTATGGACAGAGCTTGAGTTCTAAAGCTAAAGACTAATTACTGTTCCTTACTTTCCTAACTCTCTTGACCCTCTCTTTATTTTGTCCTGCTGCGACGCTCGTATCGTTGGCGCCACTTAGCTTGTTTTCTTTTCTATTTTGGGCGGTACTCGCTACACGGTAGATTGTCTTCAAGGGTTGTGGCCCCTATATGTTTTCGGCCCCATTTTCCAACTGCTTGTCGTCGCTCATTCGTTTTTTCACTTTCTTTGGTCTGGTGCAATAGCAGGAGGGTGGGCCATGCGGTCGTCGCCATTGTGATTTTGCGTGGCAGTTTGAAGGTTTAAGTCCCAGAGGACTGAGCGCGTTCGTCGTGGTGGGTCCTCCTTTCTTTTTCCAGCCACTTCTGTCTGTGGTACTCGCGTGCCTATCTTCTTGTTTTTTCCTATCTGTATTTAATCTTTCTCTTCTGCTTCTAATTACCTCTTATCGTCTGCGCTCAACCTGAGTAGATTTTGTTAGTGTCTTGGTGCTTTGGGTGGGCTTTTCTCTGTATTTTTATATTTGCTCTTGAGCCTCCTCGTTCTCTTTGTCTTATTAAGGATTGCCGAGCTTGCCGTGAGTTGTGTGTGAAGTTCTTGGTGAGATAATATATTATCATATTATTGTCAGGTCGAGGGTGATTAGGTGGGTACTTTATTTGGTATTGTGGAGTGTACTAATACATTTCTGTTTGAGGGTTTACTTTTTATTCTATACCTTATATTTATTATATATTTTTTTTTTTTTTCTACTTTTTGGATATTTGAAGTTTTGTTTATATCTAGATGTCTTTTATTTATATAGTGAGGTCATATTTTAGATTATTCCTGGTTCGTTATTTTATTATTTATTTTTTGATTTTGTGAGTTTTATTTGGGTTGATTGTTTACCTAGAGTTTTGAGTCATTATTATGATCTTTTATTGATTATATAATATTGAAGAGTTTTTTTTATATTCAGTCTTCGCATTCTTAAATATATTTTTTATGTATTCTTTTATTTTGTTCAGATTAGGAATTTTGGTATTATATTTTGAAAAGAATGGGGGGCGTATTATTATTTTAGTGAGTAATATGGCTATTTGTTATCCTTTAGTATAAATCAGTTATTTATTTTATGTTACTTAGTTCTTTTTTACAGTAAGGCAGCTATTATTACCTATTAGTATATATTTTTTTTATTTTTTATTTATGGTAGTTGCCTAATTATTGCGAGGATTTATATACTTTATATATTTTGTTTATTTAGGTTTTTTTATTGGAGATCTTTTTAGACAGTTTAGATATAGAGTATAGTTATTTTTATTCGTTAGGGCCGCTGCTTTGTTATTAAGTCTTAGGATCTTTGTTTATCTATTTCGTGACATGATTTAATATATTATGTTATTTATTTAGCTATATAGATATATAATCGTAGTCATTAATTGTATTGTTACTACTAATTTCTAAAATTTCATATTTTTTTATTATTATTATTTATATGTTATTTATTTTTCATTTCTAGAAATTATCTTTAATACATTTCGCTATTCTATTTTCTATTATTAATTATTTTTTATTTATTAATGTAATATTTTTATTTGTATAATATTAGTTTTACTTATTTTTTTTTGTATCTATTATTATTTGTTTATGATTAATAGTTTTCGCTTTATATTGCTGAAGTTACGTATGATTTACTTTTTAGGTTAGTGTGTTAATAGTGAGCTTTTTATTTCTATACTTTTTTTATTATTCTAGTATATACTGTAGTATATATTTACAATGGATACCCATAGTATTGAAGTTTTATTTGTATTTTTCGTTTGTTATTTATTCTATGGCTTATGGCGTGCATATATTACTTATGAATCTTCTTATCTGCCTAGCTTGTGAGTCTCTTTTATCCAGTTTGAGATAATACTCCGTAGCTTACGTTATGTATTATTTAATTATGCTATGTTATAATACTTTTTTTATATTATATTTATATGTTTTTTATTTGTAGTATTTATTTTTTTTATACTTATATATTGATTTACTTATGATTTCTGGCTTTGATTTACTTTTAAGGCAAGTTGGGGTTTGCTGCATTTATTTGAGTATGATAGTATATTATATCTTATGTTAAGTTTATATATTAATAAATTAAGGTGTTCTTAATAATATTTAACTTTTGTGAGAGTGTGAGTTTTGATAGTTAGTTTTAATTATAATAAAAAAATTAGGTTATATGTAGTTTTAATTATATTGGTGCGATCTACGGTTTATTGTGTTTTATTTTTCCCTTTCTTCTGTACTTGACTTGTCAATTTAATTGTATTTATTTTATGTTATTTATTTCATAGGTAAAATAGTATAGTTAGTATATATATATTATTTTTATTATACTATTTCTCATTATACTCGTTCCTTGTTTTTATTAATTATTGATCCCTACTAATAATTCCCTCTGACACTAATAATATTTTTGCTTCGTTCTACACTATATATAACTGAGGTATATCCTTCACCTGTTTGTTTTTTTTGTGTGTATATATATCGTATCTGGTTTGTAGTTTGTGTTATTCAATATAATATATGTGAGGTTGAGTGAGTATATGTACTATATCATAGTAGCCGGTGCCTAAGTTGAGTATTATACTAGCTTATTTTGAGTATATATATAAGTCGAAGCTTATATAAAAATTCGGTTAATGCTGATTTCTTAAAATGAAGCCTTCAGAGGTATTCTTATATGTGATCGCCGCGCTTATACTCGTATGGGGGACTAGTAGTATCTGCCATTATATCATCTTACTATTATATAATTGTTTTTTCAATACGTGAATGTACCTTATTATGGCTTGTGTTACGCCCCCGCGCCCCGGGTTTGCCTTTATCGCAGTTTTAGAGGTTGTATGTGAGTGAGGTTGTTCTAGGTGGGTGTGCTCTATTAGAGTGATCATTTGACAAAGCCTACATATCCATTTTGTTCCTGTCCATTGATTGATCTATCAGAGGCAGCTTGCGCCGGGATCCAGGTGAGGTTATGTTTGATTACTATCGTCTATTGAGTAGTAGCGTTGCGTACTACCGGTCGGTGGGTGGGTGAGTACTCTAGCTTTATTAGTAGGCCTGTGAGTGAGTGAGTTGAGAGCCCTCGTCTCTTGTATTGGATGTTACTTAATCTTATCTATTAGTTTAGCGTTTGTTACTTATTGCCATTTGGTTTCGCCCGCTAGCCCCACTATCACACTTACTATATAACTATTACTCTTACTACCTTACCTCCTACTATATTTATATATATTATATTAATACTTATATTATTTTTTACTGTTCATACTATCTTCCTTTAGTTTTCTACCTACTAATATTTCGTTATAAATAGTAACCGTATATTAGTTATCCTATTATACCATTAATAATCTGTCATTTAGTAAATTTGCTTCTTTGTAGAATACTTGCAAATTACTCTAATGATATCTAATAGTAAATATCTACCCTTGAGAGTTCACTATGTTTTGTATATTTCTTTCTTTTTACTCTGAAAGTCTTGATAAAATGTCTTTCTTTCATTGCACTTGTGAATATATATTTTTGAATCTGTGTACAAGAGATTGACTATCACTTATGACTTACGTTGTGTTTAAATGTCTTGTCTATTATCTTGTTACGTCTTTTATTTCTCCATTTAGTTACCGTTATTTTCTATATCTATATAATTGCAGTTATTATTATAAGTATTACCTATATAGTCAATTTTTTAATTATACTTTCCTTTTATTGTTCCTTTATGTTATTGCTCTTATTATGTATCTACCTGTCTTACTTTTTTCTATATAATCCAATTGTATTATATATTAGATTTTTATATCACTCTAATTCCCTTGTACTCGTCTTACTCTAATATAACTTATGTCTTCTGTGATATTTATTCATATATAATGTGCTAAGACTTATGTATATTGACTCTTTGCCTTATTGAGATCTATTTGATTATTTGATCTTTGCTATATATTGCTTTTGTCTTTCTTCGTCACCTATATATATACCTGTTTTCACTTCCTGTTACAAGTTATATCAGTCTTACGTATATATCTTCCTTACCTAATATCCCTACTACTTTTTACATATATATGAGAGTATACTACTTTATAGTTTATTATTATTGCCTCAAGATTATTAGATTATTATATTATATTTTATTAGTTATCACTACTTGTATATATATTATTTTATCTATCTATTTATACTATTATAATATCGTTACTTACCCTTATATTACATCCCTTCCATCCCTTTTATTTTTATATAATATATTATATATATACTCTGTAAACACGGAAACGAAGTGATCTCATTTGGTCAATATATTAGGTACTACCTATTACTATTCTACTATACATTTACCTATTTCTTACTGCTCAGCGCTTGCTCCTAGTACTAAGTTTACTACCCTATTTATTTTATATAGTTACTATCTTATAAGACTTAACCTCATATGCCTCTGCTCAGTTATTATTAGCTTCATACAGTGTTATATAATATACCTCTAGTAGTTGCACCTTGCTCCTATAGTTCCTTCCCCGTTTTAACCTTCCCCCTATTCATTGAGTCTATTACTTAGTGGAGTACCCCTGTACGTCCTCTTCTTATATATATATATATACTTTAGTTCGCTATTACTCTTATTATTTTTAATTCTTATTTCTCCCATGGTCCTTGTTTTTTCCTTATCTCCCTCTTGGTTTCTTTTACTCTATATATATACATATATAATATATTATATATAGATATATAACTATACTCTTATACAAGTATAATGGAAAAATCTTAACAAAATTATTATTATAGTTTCCCTTCTCTTTTAGCATATACCCTGCTATTTATATATATATCCGTGACTCACTTATCTGAGTATCACTCACATCCACCTATCCTTCCCTACTCAGTCACTCAATTCACCTGTTATTACAGCTCTATCTTATCTTTACCTACTACCTACTAGTGACTGAGGGCAGCGGCAGGTTGTCATATCTATTTATATTCTTACGTGTGTTACGATTCTGTGTAGAGTTTGTATGAGATATTGTCTATTTTTTATCTTATACTGTTCTGTTCTGCTCTTGTGTTTATCTATGCTTAGTGGCCTTATTTTACGATATTATCTCATATAATATCTTGTGTTGATATCTAGTTATGCTTTCCCCCTGTGTAGATTACCTCTTTGTTCGTAGTTCATGTACCTTACCTCCTTTAGTTCTGTTCGCGTCTGCTTATGCGGAGGGCTGCTACTGATGTCTTTGAGTCGTATTATATACTCTGTTTATAGATATTTATTTATATGTTTGTTCCGTGTCTCTTTATTGTTTGTTCCGTTTTATCGTATAGCTATCGGTGTTCCGGTTTTGATTAGTTTAGTACTATCTTTTTCTCGTTCGTACTATGTTAGTTAGTTCATAGTTTATCTATTCATGTGCCCTTGTGTATTCAGTATTTGTACTTATCTTTAGTTTGCTCGTTGTTACTGTTGTAACGAACTTTAGTTTTCTGTGTATTGTTTTAATCTTGAAGGAATTTCTGACAGGCTCGTCTCATACAGCGGCACTGCTAGAGCAGTATCCGGAGCGTTTGGTTTGCGCACTCTTGTCGTTGACAGTATAACGCTTGCTCAATTTAAAATGAGTTGAGGGAGTATTGGAGCTTGGGGATCTGAGGATGGGTGTGCAGATGCCGTTTGATCAAGTATAGATTTGTTGCTGCACTCTGAGCCACTTAAAGACCATTTATAGAGTCTAGGATGATATGTGTTAATAATCTGTGTAACGCGATTGCTTTTAGCACATAATGCTCTCACGGACAAATATTTACGAATCACTAGCAGAGCAATAAATAATGATAGAATCGGTTTAAGAATAGTGACAACCTGGGTGGTTGGGTAGGTCTGTTGCCTCATTGTTTCTCTGATTTCCTGAGCGGATCATATTAGTGTCTGATACACTATAACTGATCTCATTTTATCTATCCAAAATGACTTATTCTACTAATGCACTACAATAAATCTCGTTCCACAATTGAGTTATACGTCCCCTCCAAACCATACTACTAATGTACCTATATTATAACAGCACCATAATATTTGCATACTCTGCTCGTTGGCCGGCGGGGTGGTGTGTCACAATTATATTTTTGAGAGTTAGCGTGTGGCTTAAATGTGAGCATTAGTATAAGGGGGTTTAAAAGAGGTGCTTCAAGCTACGCTTTGAATGACCTAATTTGACACTTAATCAATACAATATTTTCATTAATTTGACACTTATAATTACGCTTAGTGTAGTTATATGCGCTCGAGAGGAGAGTTGTTTGATTTTATATCCTCTCGCATGTACTTTTAGAGAAATTATTTAGCTATTTTTGAAGATAAGATCCGGCAATAGGTAGGAGTGAACACTCGTCTTGTATCCACGCAAACAATGAAATAAGAAGTATCTTATATCAGGCTTATTACGTCCTTTATAATAATTTAAAACTTGTATTGAAAATATACCATCCTCTAGCTAGTAGGTAGCTGAGTACCAGATGGCGAGAGCAAGTATAATACATTATATAATTGTTGAGTGTGATTTTTTAATATTCTTCTTATGCTGGAGTAGACGGTTTTTGTTGACATTAGAGCATCACAATATATATATCAAGAAATGTACTGGCTACTTAGAGGAGTTGAAAACTTTTCATAATATTTCAACGTCCTAAATGGAAATTTGAAAAGTGACTCGACGGTGCTGTCGCTGGTAGTCTCTTATATTGGAGCAGATAACTGCGATTATAATAGATTATATACTTTGTGATGTCCCCGAAAAATTTGAATAGTATCATCACCTTTACATCCTCCATCATACTCATCTTATAGTTTCACGTTGCCATGTTCTTTCTTTCATTTATTTCCTTTCTGATTTTACCTTAAATGATTCCTTCTTTATTTTAAATGAAGACAGGCTTCGTATTATATATATTAATATACGTATTGCTCCTTTTGCCGCTATATACACTAAAGATACACCATACTTAACAATAGTTACCATGTCTAATACTTATTAAATGCGATTAACACCAAATAGATTACTCCCTGAATTAAGTTTAACAGATGGGTTATTGTTGTATTTGCAAAAGACAGTATATAGAGACTGAGAGAGCTTGAGTCTTGCATACGACGACTATTATGCGCGCATTGTGAGCATCTGCGTATGAGCGTTACTGCCATTGCATGACGGATACATATCGAAATTGTTGGACCGCTTACATACTTTATAAGACCCTATCCAACATCTCATCGCTGCGCTCCCTATCACATTTGTCCTTAAGGACTAATCAATGTTCCCCTCTTTAAGTCTCAAAGACATGCCCGGATGTGATACTAAACGCGAGGAAGACTTGACTAGTGATGCACTGAGTGGCATTCCTGGAGCCAAACGTTCGAGAATCGTACTTTTCATATCTAGTCATCTACATAAATTATTTTTACACTCTCCGTTCTTCTACGAAACTATGTCAGTCTACTTGACGGGGTCTAGATCTACTTAATTCCGACGACAGGGAGGTTCCTCAGTGGTCTGCTGCGTATTCTTATCCGTTGTCCATCTCCAGGAGATATGACATAGCGCGTCTTTCTAAAATGCTATAGAAGTAATAGTCTCACTTTATCCCGGTCAGACAATCAGTGAGCGATCTTCAGCGTGAGGACTCCTTTCTGGTATCGGGCGGTTCTCTCCTTCGCGTTGCTTGATTTGTGGAGCTTTCTCTTGCTATTCCGTTTGCCCACGTCGTCTTTTTTTTGCCCTCGGTGTCGCTGTACTTGTGGCTCTCTCTTCTGTTGTTTTGTGCTCTTTCTTTTTTTTTTGCCTCCTTTGCGCCTCTGTTGTTTTGCCTGCGGGTGTTTCTTGGCCCCTGGTGTCTTCCTTTTGGCTCTGGCGTCCCTCGCCTCCGGCCCTTTAGTTTTCTGTGCTCAGTGCTCCTTTCTTGCTTTGCTGGGGTGCTGGTCAATCCCTCCTTTGTCCAATGCATTATTAACAACGAGACATTAATGGGTAGAGAGCTCTTATGACTATCTGTAAATAGATTAATTACAGATAAGCCGTATAATGATATTTTTTATTCTATTTTAGAATATATATGTTTATGCAAGGAGTTATTTCACAATAAATCGTAGAACGGTAGCGTATGAGCTACAGTGAGAGATATATAGAGTGGAATTTATCAACGCCACTTTTGAGTGAACTCACAATACATAATCATGAATTGACATTGAGAGTGTTCTTTCATATAATCACATTATAATGAGATACTCTATAATATGATGATATTATTGAGGATAGATCATTAATTTCGAGATATATTCATCACATAAGGTATAATTCTTCTTTTTGACATAATATATTAATAATAATAATTTAGAGAATTTTATATATAATATATATATAATCGTATACTGAATCCAATTATATCGATATATAGATAATCAATATTGCCTAATGATTTATGAAGAGATAATCATCACACTCATATATTAATGACATCTATATTGAATTTAGCTTTGACATGAATGTAATTTAAGTGTTTTAGATATGTGTCACGATTCATGGGAGATAACTGCTATTCAGAATTCATATAATAATACATATCCATGACATGTTATATTAGAGGTTTAACTGAATATGAATATTACATAGAGTACTGTGAGCGACATGAACATGATTCGAATATATAATAACAATATCATATAGCTTGAGTGGAGTGCATCACTCACTTTCATAATTTTAATAGGTACATAAATAATTGAGACGAGAGTAATCAATTAGAGAGATCATCTCGCCAACAAACTTTTGGTTAACCTCAGGTGACAGTGCCATTATAAGACTAAGAATACATTTATCATCAACAAATAAGTAATAATTTATACTCCTTTATCATATTCACCTAATCGATTATTTTTCAACTGCGTTCTTCTTCATGTCGAAGTCTATGATCAACAACATTTCATCAAATACTATCAATATGGTTGTTTATTTATCACTTTTGCTATTCATTACAAGAGATTATAGAATATATGATTTTAATTGTTTTAATACCTATTCTCCCTATCTTCTTTACTTTTTTTTGCGTTCTAGCTGTTATAGGTACTACTCACTATGCTCTTATTTAGCGTGATCTTATATCATTGTTATCTTTATCCTTTCCTAGTCTTCTTATCTTCTACTCAAGGGCTATCAGGGGTATCTAAGCGCTCTATTATAGTTACTCTACAGTAGCTTGCTTATTATCATACCTCTAATTAGTGCTATTTACAGTATTTTATATTAGCCTTACCCTATTTATCTCTATTATAGTGAGTTTGGTTTCTACTTGATACTATTGAGTATTCTTGTAGCATACTATATTTTTATTTTTATTGGTATACTTTCCGCTTCTTGGCTAATCCTGTTGGCACACGCACCAGCCACTTGAACATACTCTCGTTTTATTATGAACTACTGGGCCAACATATATACATATCATTGGAAGTTGAGATCGATTCTAACGGAGATTTCTCAAACTGAGTCTATGCGTTCATTTCTGGTTATCTCTGTATCAATCTATGGTACTCTCAGACCAGTACAGACTACGCATAGTTTACATATTCTGGCTGCTATTACATTACTTTCCCCACTGCGCCTCCGGTGACTCTGTCTTCTTGGCTGGAGGCATGGCATCTGTATACTCGTTAGTACAGTGACCGATCAGAATTGTCGACGGTTCAATCCGCCCTATTAACTCTAGGACCAGCTTGTGTCGTATCTTCTCTATTAATTCCATCTCATGTTTTTCCTTGGACAGGGTCTAATGATCATACTGATTGCAACTTTTTTCATATAAGTAGGGCTCAACATTTTACCCTCTTGTGGCACATCATAGCCAAGTTCGCTTCCTTCTCTGTGGGCTCTGAATATCTGGTGTCTATGCTTTTGGGCGATTTGAGTTCCTTACGTCTCTATTTAGAGCTATCAGGACTGATCGAATCGTTCTTCTTCTTTTCCTGGTATTTGTACAGCAAGGCCTACACTTTCTCTTCCAGCGATCTCGTTTACAGCCATCGTCACTCCTGTGTGTGCTGATCTATTCTTTGTGATCAGCTGCCCGCCCGTCACGTTGTGGCGTTCCGCATTTTCTCTTTGAACAATTGGCGTTGTTCAGAGTAGTTGAGCACCGCCTTTTACAATATTTTCTTGGTCTCTATGAGGCTTCATTTCTCTGTTTGTGTGTCTTCTCCTGCGCATCTGATCCCCTTTCTTTTGCGGCTTCTTCCTTTTTCTTTATCTGGGGAGCTATCAGTGAGATGGGTGCTTGGCGCTCTATGTTCTGCGATCCAATTTTTTCTCGACTTAAATATCTCCTGAGGTAATCGTTTTTTCCGTGTCTCGGTTCCAACCCTAGGAATTTTGTATATTTTTACCTCTCTGCCTCTTTTTGTTTTTGGGGCGGTTCGCTTCTTGCTCGTTATAATCCTTCCGTCTCCAACGTTGTGCTCTATTGGTGGGCATGCTTTCCTTTCCTGACACCGTTACCGCATTGTGGTGTCCAAAACAAGTTCCCATCACTTGAGGCAGCAAACTCAACCCTCGACGGTCCTCCCAGTATAGCCGCTTTTCCTATTTACATGTCTGAGTTTTGATCGAACATTGTCCAAATTCCGTGTTCCATTCTCATTGCGCTTTTCTCCGAGTGAAATTATTGTTATTCTCTCATTATAATACATCAACTGTCGCTTATTTCTCTCGTCTAATAAACCTGGTGCATCGCCTATACCAATTGTTAGGGCTTCTAATACTGATTTATTTCCATTACTGCCATCTCTTATTATGATAACGACCGTTTGACGTCGTCGTGGATCTGGAGCATTCACAATCGTTTTTTTTGTTTTTCTTCTGATAACTTTCCAACCTTCCTTTGATCGCTTCTTGTCGTGATGTATGTTCTTAAGTCAATTTTACTTTGGGTCCGACGAGTATATTGTCATTGTTCTTTGATTGAGATCTGTGTAACTAACATGTTTAAGCTACATTGTTCGTATGGAACTTCGCTTATCAGAGGATTCCTCTTTTTTTGTAGTGGGATTTATCTCAGACTACAACCATTGTGGTAGTTTTTTCTGACACGGGATCAACTGATTTTCATGGTTCTATTGTCTTGGAGTCTTCTGTAGATGGTCGGTAACATTGCTATTTTCCTTTCGCGATCTGCGGGCTACTTTTCTACCTTGGTTTCATGATCACATATTCTCTTTTCACTTATTGTTTCTCTTGAAGTATTCCAATATATTTATACTACATTTTTCTTTGGTTAACATTTTTGTTCTCCTTGATTTCGTATCTCATCTTCCTTCTCCTTATGAATAGTATTTCATCTGATACTGATGTGGTGCATTTATATGCTACCACGTCACTGGACCCTTTCTCGTGTGGTTACTTGGTAGATTATTTGGGATCTCATATTAGTGGAAGGTTGGTTGAATTTTTTTTTTCTTGATTTCCCATGTCAGCCCTCTTTTAACCAACTGATAAGCAACGGCATCAATGTCACCTTTCATTGCTGAGTAGGTACTGCTCAAAATTATTCACCTCTATAGGGGTGCTTTGGGCCCCCGCACAACTCAGTTGTGTTCTTCCATTTCCGTTTCCGCTCTGTTTTGTCTTATGCAGAGTTATTCACTTCGGTGGAGAGGTAACATAATCCTCTCAATTGAAATGAAATACTTGTTTCGTCGCTTCCTCTTGTGTCTATATCGGACTCTCCATATTGTTTTCCTCGGTTGTAAGAATGTCTCGATCTTACGTCTTGTCCTGCTCTGGCTTTAAAACACTGTTCTTCCTCTTATGCAGCATTTTCTTTCTGTTATTCTGTTGCCTCTGCCTCAAATTACTTATCGCAGGTGCTCGGCGAAATTGAGATTCTTCCATTTATTTGAAGTGTTGGCCCGTGTGCATGCATGACTTCTCTGTGTCTCTCTTTTCTATGACAATGTTGCTCGTCGATCGCTCTGTTGTGTGTGATTACTCGATTTCAAGTATTTGCTATGTTCCCTACTGGAGACACTCTTGTAATTCATTAGCCCAGCTACGGTTATATTACCCTTTCCTGGGACACTATGAGTCGCGACTCTCACATCTTTGCGTACACGTTCGATTTTTTTCAATCTTCCTATTCCGAAGCTCTATTCTCTCTCTTTATTTGTGCTTCAGACCGTGTGTCAAATTTACAGCGGGTGTGCTTCGAATCATTGAGTAAGTCCGTATGTATTTTCAGTCAACCCGTCTTCTTGTCTCATCGATGCCGTTAATCGTAATCTGGTATGGATGTACTTGAAATCAGACTACCCTACCTGTCCTCTTCGAGTGTAGCAGCCACTGTCTTCGCTTTACTTACGCGTGATAGACATATTTGGGCGCTAGCGTCTGTGAGGCATATCCGCCTGCCCTAGTTTCTGTCATCCCGAGTCATCTTGGGGGCGGTATAGCCTCCTGACCATCTCGCAAGATATTCTTCGAGTTATTGCGTATGGTCGTATATCGAGTCTCGGCATTCACATGCACCCCATGGCCCCGTAGTTTCTCTCCGCCGCTCTCCCCGTAGTCGTTTCCGTGTCTTTTCCTTGTATTGAGGTACTCGTCCCAACTTCCTTCTCACTGGAGAGTACCTGCCTATCTTCGGTGTGCCCAGCCCTTTGTAATTATCTTTTGTGGTGACACGCCTTTTGTATATTATTACGCGCGTTCTCTTTTTTGGTGCTAATTTTCGGTCTCCGATTTAGTTTTCCTTTGGGGATGTATGTACTTTGTCTGCCTTTATGCAGCACTATCGTTCCGCACGCCTCTTGTCCGCATGGCGCGTGAGCAGTACCTAGGCAATCTCTCACCACAATGGACAATGTTACTAACCCATCTCTTCTCTTGATACTTTCGAACGACAGGCAGAGGTGCTTGGTTTTGTCCATTCTGTACCTCTGCCATGCCGATTTCAAAGGAGGTTGGGGGGTCGTTGTGTGTCGGGATCGTCACCTAGAATCTGCGGACTGAATTGGTTCTTCACCTGCCACAAACAGGACTTTTATCTCTGCAGATATATCTGCGGAAGGCACTGTAGTTTTACTATCATCCCTCTGTCATCAATTATAAGTGTTAAAACTTTTGCCGCTACTATTGTAGGGTATCACACGGCAAACTCTCGCAACGTGTCTTTTGCGTTGACTCCTATAGCAAGTGACAACGTTCTTCTGCTCAGTTGAGCTTTTGTTATAATCCTTCTTGTAATCGTTTCCATCTGCAACGTTTGCCGATTCATTATTATTTGGAGCGGAGTGTTGTGGTATGTGGTCTTTTTATCATAATACTTGTTATTACTTCCTGGTCTGCTTTTACTATTATTTACGTGACTACTACGCTGTGCTAAACTCATTCTGTCGGCTTGAAGATAGTTCTCGGAGCTTGAGACTATTTCTGTCATCTCTTTATTGTTCCTCTCCTTTAAGAACGTGGCCAGCTCCTTCGGCACAGTTGTCATGTATTTGTCAATGGCTATGAACTTGAGTAACTCTTCAACGCTCTCTTTTACGTTTGCGGTGGCTATCCATTTCTTGAGTGCATCCAAAACCTTCTTCATGTAAATCGTGGGATTATCGCGATTAGTAGGAGACATAGCTTTGAACTTCAATCGGTAACCACTTTCTATGAAGTCATACAGGACTAATAAGGCTTTGTTCAAAACGTCGAAACTGGACGCTTTTTTAACTGTGAGTTCATTGTAAACCACTACAGCCTTTATAATCAATAATGACCCCAGCTGATAGGCATACATTTCCCTAGGGATGGCGTTTGCAAGAGCCTGATTTTCGAACAACGTAATATATTCTTTGATGTTATTGACATTCTCGTCAAAATTTTGTATTTTCAATTTAGGAAGCTTGTTGTGTGTGGGAGCATTATTTGAGAGATGAGTGCTGGGAGATATTATTGACGCTTCATGTTGCCTTTGAAGTTTTTCTGCATCTAGTTTCATTTGTGTCATTCTTTCCTGGGACTCTCTAGGGTCCTTTTCATGTCGGGCGTAAAGACGCGAAATTTGAATCCCTTGTTTGTCGCCATTATAGATTTACTGAATTTCTCCTTTTCCTTTTTCCTTATTCAACCTTGAGTTTCTCAGTTCTTCTCAAAACACATAGTCGTATCTAGAAGCTTCGCTGCTTCTACTCTCCCTGTCGCCTCTAGTATCCTTTCTCTTATACCTCACTACTCATTAGTAGTGCTTCGCTTATGTTTCCTGCTCATGACTGTTTATACAGTCTACTCCTTATCAATATTCACTTCTTAGCACGTAGTCACAGAATAACTTTATCAGAACGCAAAACACCAAGCTATTTTCAGAATTTAGCCCCAACTTTAAGCGTTATTAAATTTTATACGTTTGTAATCTACGGGAATATATATATTATCTTTCGTAATATCAATATTTATCTATTAATTTATTTATATATCTATCTCTATATATTAATATGCTATATATATATCCCTTCATTTCTTCGTTTCCTTACTTAAAATATATATTATACTATTATATATATTATAATTCTATCTCCTATTCTATATATATTCAATTTGACTACATCTAAATAGATACTATATTAATATCTATATTATATATACATCTTTATCTATATTATCTCTCTCTATATATGTTATTATTCTCAATTTCTTCTACTATCTTACTATATATAGTTAATATTTATATATAATTATTATATTTTTATAATATTGAACTGTGTTATAGACTATTATTATTTGAGATATTTCTTATACTTATGTATTGAATTTGTCTATTCTTTTGTCCGTGGGGCGAGGACGAAAAATCGTTCTTATATATATGTAGCATATGCCGGTTACGTTATGTTAAATTGAGTACTTATTGAGCTCAGTAATATACTATATGTAGCTACTAGTGAGTCGGTGTATTATATACTATAGTATCCTTTTGCTATTTGTCTTATGCCTTTATTATACTGTTTGCCTGTGCTATATACGCCTAGCCCCGGTTCCTTACGTTAGACTACTCACCTACTCCTTATTATTACTATGTGTTTTCGTACCCGTGTTACTTTCTACTTTTTCCTTCCTTTCATCCCTGGAGTCTCTATATCTCCTCTTATATCTCCTCTTTATCGTATTTTTATATCATATATATATTACTAGAGTATTTGTGTACTTAGATATTTATGCCTATTACTCCACTTATTGCGGCCCTTCGAGCCTATCTGACGCCGGCTTTCTTATGTCTGCTTTGCTTTGTGCACTTTCGAGCTCTGCGTGTCGGTCGTGTTGGGTCGTGGGCTTCGCCGGTTGTTTTGCTTTTTTTCAGTGCTTCTCGTGGGTGGTGGCGCCTTCCTTCTCTTATGTTGTTTCCTTGTTTATTTTTCGTTCTTTTTTCGGCCGTTCTCCTGTTGCGTCTTCTTATCCTTCCCTCCTGCCGTTGTGTGTATTTTGTGCCAGTCTCTCTTCCTGGTGCGTGTGGCCGGTGCCCTAGTTTTTTTCCGTTCCTCTTTCGATTCGCTGGCCGCTCGCCTCCTTTCATCCTTGCTCTGTGTTCTTTCTTACTTCTGTCTTCTTCTTATTCTTCTTCTTACTTTTCTGTTTTTTTCTTTTCTTTTAATTGCTTTTCTTCTGTCTTCTTCTTTTTTCTTTCTTCTTCTTCTTCTTCTTTTTCTTCTACCGTTTTTGCCCTATCGGCGGCCCTTGCTCTCGGATGCCTCGCACCTTCTTCTATTTTATGTATTATCTCTCCTTATCTCGTTCTATTTCATCTGTGTCTCTTCTTTTTCTATCTGGTCATTTCACTCGTTTATTCGTTCTCTCTCTCTTTACTCTCTCTCTTTTCTTTTTCTTTTCTATCTATTTTTCTGTATGTCTCTCTTTCTTTCTCTCTCTCTCTTCTTCTATTTGTCTGATCTTCATCGTCATATTCTTCTCGTATATAGTTCTCTTCTGCTCTGTCTCTCTTCTTATCTCTCTCTTTCTAGATCTTTATCTTCGCTTCTCATCTTCTTCTCTATCTCTTCTTTTATCTAGTCTATCTATCTCTCGTTCTGTCATTTCTGTTCTAGTATTTCATTTTTGCCTCTCTTTCAATTTCTTTTCCATCGTTATTTTCTCTCATCTCTCTTTATTTCTCTCTGGTTCTTTCTATCGTCTTTCAGCCTCTGTTCCCCGTACCATGACCCTCCTCTCGCCAGGCCCCGTTTTCCTGCTCCCTGCGCCCTTATCCACTCCACCTATCCTGTGTTGTTTAGTGTCCTTTCTGTTCGCTTTATCCCCCCGCCTGGGCGGGCGTTCCTACTGCTTCTAGTTATCGTTAGGTTTAGTCAGGGGCGCTCTCCCAGTTCTTTCTGATTGCCCGGCGATCCTTCCTGCTTGTGTATTCCTCGAGTATAGTGCTCTTCCGCTCCTTTTCCCTGCGGTTGTTCTTTCGTTCTATCCCTTGTAGATTTCATCCCTTCTCATCCCCCGGGCTTGCTCTGTTACGCTGCGAGGCTTTACTGTGATCCTCGTCCCTCTGTATTGCACGGGTCTGATCCTTTTGCCATTTTATCCCTCCCCCCTTGATTTTTTCTTCCTCTTCGCTTTTTATTTGTCGGCACCGTTTTGCGCGTGTTTTTTTTTTACCTTGTAATAACGTTCTTTTTGCCCCTATTTTTCTATGACGTTTGTTTCGCCGCTATCTTGGCTCGTTTTTGGCGTCACTCCTTCAGTCTTACCCGTTGCCCCGCTGGCCTGGGCGTTCTGGTGAATGCCTCGAATTCCCTATACTCTTGGTAGGGCGTGGGCTGCCTCTTGTCTACGCCCGCCTGTGCGTACAGTTTTTTGATTCGGGTTATCCCCGGTGGGCTCTCTTGTTTGGTGTACTGTTCCTTGCCGCGTTTTCCATTGTAGGGGGTGTGCTCGAGGACGTCTCTTTTCCTTCACGTGCGTGCGCCTATGTGTGTGTGTCGGTTTGTGCTCCGCTCTGTTTTGTTTTATTTTCCCTCACCGCCTTTGTTACTAGCGTTGTCCTCCCCGTGCGGCCGTCGCGCGCGCTGGTTATTATCACCCGCTAGTGCCCCGGTGATCGCTTAATATTGCGCTCTCGTTCCTTTCCCCTGGCTAGCTTCCTCCTGCTCCTTCTTTCCTGGGCTCCTTCGTGTGGTCTAGGTGTCGTTCGGTTAGTCCTTGGACAGTGGTCTTATATTCTTAGGCCGTGTCCTTCTCGGGCCTTATACCTGTATTTCGGTGTATCCGCGCCTCCCTCATGAGTGTCCTGGGGGTCAGGCGCCTAGTGTGTTTGGTGGCTCCTGCCCCGTACGTGACGTCGTGGCTTGACTCGCTGCTCGCGCATCTTTACAGTGCGTGTGGCTGACGCCTTAGTGTCTACGTCGCGCGCGTCTCATATCCATTACATCGTTGGTAGTACCTGCATTGTGCTTCCGGGCCCGCGTTAGTGTTGCTTCTGCTTATCGCTGCGTGTCCCCCTCCGTGGCTGACTTTGCTTGACTTTTCCTCGTATTCCCGCGGGCGGTGCTGATCTCTATATATCACTCTACTCTCCTTTTAATACATCCTATCATGATCTTTCCTTCTTCAATTATACACTCCTCATCTTTCTCCCCTCTCATATATAAATAACTATCTACTATCATCTATTTCATAGAATTCTCTAATATTACTTTATTATTGAATATATCTAAATCTGCAAAGTGTTATTTATATCGATAATCTCTAGATCATAATAATAATATAATCAATATATTTTATATATATTATTATATACATATTATTATATATTATATAATATATATATATATTAATTAATAATTATTTGTATTTATAGTCATTATTTAAGTTTATATATATCTATATATCATGAATTCGTTTAAATTATAATACAAGGAAGAGATAAAAGAGAACAGCAAGAAGGAGAAGAAGAAGAAAGAAATATGTATTTAGTTTTCGATTGCTGGTCCATTCCAAAGAAGCGTTATTTTTTGTTATTTGGAATTATAGCCCGCTTTCTTTTACGAACTTTATTATTATGTGTTTTACATCGCTCGGAAAATGAGAATTGATAAGACATGGTGATTTATAGGAGGAAAAAAATTTACTTGTTGACACATACCCTGCCCTGCAACCCAAGACCCATAAGTCTTGGAGAGTTTAATCTTTCATTGAATATCAATGTTTATAGGGTTTGAATTTTAAAATTTTAGTAGTATAATAATTTACTTTCAGAAATATTGTATCAGAGATAGTTGTTGCTTTAAGTGCTCAATGACTTTGTTTGTATTTGTATTATTAGTTTATATTTTTTCTGTAAATTTCCTTTAAAATTAAGTTTTAAAAAAATATATTTTCTTTAACTTACATCAAAATAAATAAAAATAATAATTATTATAATATCGATTTTATAGGTTTTGGTGTTTTGTTGTTTGGAGTTGATGTGTTTGTGAGTTGATTGTGGTTGTTTTTGTTTTGTTATGTATTATTGTGTTTTGTTTGGAAATGTTGTGTTTGATATTTTTTTTGTTGGTAAGGGGGGAGAGGTGGGTGTTTGTTTTGGTGTGGGGTGTTGGGTTGGTTGTTGTAGTTTGGTGTGGGGGTGTTGTTGTGGGAGTTAGGGTGATGTTGTATTTGGGTGGTTGTATTGATTGTTAATGTTTGTTGTTTATTGTTTGTATGTTGGTGGTGGTGGTGTGTGATTTTGTGCTTATGTTGGGTATAGTGATTGCGGTTTTTATATTATTGGGGTGGTATTTAATTGTGGTGTGTGTAGTTTGGTGTTTAATAATATTCTTAAGTCTATGTTTATATGTTATATTTATATTTAGTAAATAATATAATTTCTAATTTTGTATTAAGTAAGCAAAAAAAAAAAAAGATAAATAAGAGAAAAATAGCAAGATGACTTTAGTTATTTGGTCTGGTAGTATTCAAGAGGCTGCGCATGGCAGAGTAGATTGATGAAAGTTTGATATTATTTGGGTGAGTATATATAGATAATATATATAATATATATTTATATTATTATTTATATATAAGTATATTATTTATTATATCTATTTATATATTTATATATTAATAGTATTATATATGAGTGGTTTTTACATTTTGTTGTACATCATACCTTCTGGATAAGTGGAGTTGATTATTCATGGTTTAACATAATTGTCACTGGTGGTATTCCTTTGATTAGATGAGTAATGAGATTAGACCTAATAAACTGTAACACCTTTAATTTCAGAATAATGAACAACAAAACATCTTATAGAAAATTATATATATATATTATTATTTTATCTATATATATATATTATTAATATAATATTTAATATATATATATAATTATATATATATTTTTCTTTATTTATATTATTTATATTTTTATTATTTATATTATTCTGTATAATTTATCTTATATTTTATATTAATAATATATATATTAGATTATAATATAATATATATATTTTATATATATCTCTATATTTAATATATAATATATATCCTATAAGAAGTGTGCGGTCTTTAGCTCACCAACCACCAACCCCACACCACCAGACTCACAAACCACACACACCACCTACATAGGATTAATTATATCTATAATTTATAATGAGCTATTAATACGAGGCTAAATTACCTACGAGTATCTTATGGCTCTTCATGGGTATTTCATGATCGTAGCTGTGATTGTAATAAGATTATATATATTATTATTATTATTATATATAATATTATATTATATATATTATAATATATATATATATATATTTTATTTAAATATATAATTATATAATATTATAATATATATATTATTATATATTAATATATATATATATTATTATTATCTATATATATATATGTTATATTAATATATTATATCTTATTTCATATATATATATATATATATATTTATATATTTATATTATAATTTTAGTATATATATTATACGTAATTATTTAGTAATTTTTTTAATTTAAATTCTTTATATATATTTTATATTATAATATTATATTTATATATATCTATATTAATATATATATATAATTAATATTTATATATAATATTATTATATTTATAATATTATATACTAATTATTATATATATAAGTGGGTCAAATAATATTTTTTATCTAATTTGAAATTATGGACTGAGATTAGTTGAATTAAAATTTTCAGCGAATCTATCCGTTAGATAAGTTTTCATGCTTTATAATGTTATGTTTTTAGTACGTGAATTTATCCGTAGAAACCGCTTTTACTGCTTCATAGTATTAAAGCGTTGGGATATATATTCCATATGATTATAGCTGGTTATCAACATCCTCTTCACCGAGCCATGCTTTACTAGAGTTTATGTTATGGTGTTTGAGACACATGATTTGGAAAATAACAGTAAGTATAAATTCTCACACTACCTACTTCCGAATACAGGATAGAAGAAAGATGCTAGCGATTCCATCAAGACATTAAACTAGAAATTGGATTAGCGCCGTATAAATTTGTAGGATAGTAGTGTTGCATAGAGAGTAGTAGTAGTAGTGTGGTAAGTTGTTAGTTACCGTACAGGGTAGTATGTAGTAGCTGTATAGTAGATAACCTTAACTTCATTACTATTAAATTATATCGTACAGACTACTCTATTTCAACACCGATGCATTTTTCTATTTTCACTAAGCTTTAAAACTTGGCCTTAAAATGTAACATTTAATAAAATTTTCAGCTTAAAATCTTTGCAACAAAAGCTAAGTTAAAACTAAGCTTTTTTCGTTTCAGTGAATGTCATCCTCGCCTGTTTTGGTTTCATTTCTTCCAATCAAGAATAGCTTTATCGTTTTAAAATTGTTATTTTTATTTTAAACTTATTTAAAGATATAAGTATTTAGTCTTTGGATGTGTTTTAAGGTTGTGCTGTGTACATCATGATCGTCTTAACAGATATACCGCAACAAGATATTATTCAGTGGGTGATCAGATCCCAAGGAGTAGTGTTTCGTTCACTATAGTAAGTGGACAGAATTCTAATGCTTTGTTGGTGATGTCTCACTCACTCGACATTGCTATGCACAGGCGCGTGTATTTATGAGTGTCGGAAGAATTTACACGCTCTCACTCGCTAACAGCTGGGGCAACTCTTTGCTTGTATCAGTGGAAGTGACAAAATATTTAATTTCATCAGATCTAGAAAATATTAGAACTAATTTTTCTAACACCAACTAACTAACAAACTAACTTCTGATGTTAATGTTAATTGCAGGCATGAGATTGAACAAAGTCCGAGGATAACATCTTCAGTTTTATGTTCAATATTTTCGTGTATGTAGAGAGGTCAAGTCCAGTATGTCTTTCATCTCCAATAGTATTTCTCAAATAGGTTTTCAGAAGTCATAATGCTGAAAACCTTCTTTCTACTGGCAGTAGGCACGGGTAAAAATTGCCAGTATTTGCAGGTAAAGATGTTAAAATTTGTAAATTGTGATTTCGAGCAAAGAAACTCGTTCGTCTATTGCTGTTTTTTGGACGATCTGTGCTGTGATCCCATTTCAACTTTCATAAATCCATTCTACTTTGTACTAAACCTCACTCATTGGAGCTTTCGACTTCTTCTTCTGTCAAGATGTTTGTATTTTTCTCGTTTCATATGACACATTACACCTGTTCGGTATGGCAAATTGGAAGGAAGATATAATTTCTTTACGACTTAAAAATAATATCTCCTAATGCTGATATTTCAATTTCCATTCTCCCAAAAGTGGTATAGAAAATGGGATGTGTTATAAAAAGTCTTGTGGGTCAGAAGTAGGTAATGCTTATGGGAGTCTGTATTTTTGGAATTTCTGTTAAATGGTCTTTGTTTACATTCTCGCAATTTCAATACCTCCCTCACCCCCCCTCCAGATCAGATGCGTTTACAACAGTCTTCAAAAATCTGCTGAATTCTAATGTTGCATTTTCTCTGATGGCCTCAAGTTTAGTTTTTAGCTTGATGCACTTCATCATTATGCACCTCAGCAATAAACGTGTGTCTGCAACGTTTTGTAAGATTGTAATGTTAAAGCTTAATAGTAGTTAAAACAAATAGGAAGAGAAACATAAAAGAATATGCACTATAAGAGCATTGTTTAAGAATTAAGGGTAGCTTTATTTTTTTTAAATCTTCTTAAAATTCAGCATTTAATTTATGTTCTCATTAAATGCTATGGCTTAATCTCCGGGTTTATCATCCTCATTAAATAGTAATACTCGAATGTAATTCCGATGGCTCTAGCGAGTTAACGACAAACTTTTTATTAAATCGTCATTCTACATTATCTCCTAAGGAAAAATCTTCTATTTTTTATGCTTCACAAGCAGGTAAATTAGTTAGAACTTATATAGAAAAATCATGTTAATTACTGCTAATTAATGTGGTCTGATCATTAGAAATCATTTATTTGTTGAGTGCGTCTGAGAAGTCATAAAATTTTAGCAATGCAAAAAATAGCAGTGAGTATAAATAAGCTTTGTGACATTTTTATTTCTTAATTACTCTCGAAACACCCTGACTCACCATCCTCACCATTGCTGCTGCAGCCGTCATACCTGTCCTCTTCTACGATTATTCAGACATCCAAACCAAGCTCAGGATAATTAGTGTTCAATTCAATTGTGCCAGACTGATTTCTATAAAATCATTTAATGAGAGAGACAAAACACAAAAAATCTTTAACTCGAGGTAAGAGTATCATAATAACGAGTAACGGACACACACCGAGGAGAATTGTACCTTCTGGAACACATCGGTCGTCTCAACAATTTATACAGTAAAAAAATATTCTTTTATTATATGTGTGCACAATTTTCACGTGACTGATGCTGCTCGACAAATACTGAATTAGATGAATTTTGGATCTCTGAGCAACTGATAATAATACAAGAGGCAGTTTCATACCTTTTTGATTCCTATAAATGGTTGATGTACGAATATGGTCTACTAGCTATAGCAACGATTTAAAAGGACTAATCCGACATTATTTCTCGACAGGCCAGAACGTTCGATTCGTCCTGGCGATCATGAATGTCCAGTAACGATATATTTTTGTATTACCACAGAATCGAATTCTTTCAGCAATTGAAATTAGCTGCTTTCTACTGTCTTTGGCCTCCACTTTTCTTCTGACTGTCAATCTGCTTGTTCAAATGCTCTCGCATTTTTCCTTAAACCATGCTTTTCTACAAACCAAATCATCTTTCTACCGATTCTTTGTGAAATTTAGTTGCCTCGTATTTTTTTGAAAGATTCAATGGCTTTCTTTACGTTTGAATAAAGTCTCGAGACAAAAACACCCAACTTGATTTTATACCCTTAAGACAATAGATAGATAGCTTTACACAGACAACACAATGTTATTCCATTAGTAAGTAATGCTGAGAGAGAGAGAGAAGAGAGAGAGTAGAGAGAGAGAAGAGAGAGAGAGAGAGAGAGAGGGAGAGAGGAGAGAGAGAAGAGAGTAGAAGAGAGAGAGAGAGTAGAGAAGAGTGGGATAATAATAAGAGATGTTTTTCACATCTAAGTATATATATGTAATATATATATATTATATATATATAAATAAATATATTAATTATATAGTATATATATAATATCTTATACTATATTTAATATTTATACTTTATCTCTTTTATATATTACTTATTATCATATATATATAATATTTCATATCATATATAATATATATATAATAATTAGTGAGATATAATATATATTATATATATAAATATTTATCGTTTACTATACTTACTATATATATTCTATATTTATATAATATTAGTATATTACACGTATTATTTATATATTTTTATCTATACTATATATATATATATTATATATATATCTTATATATATTAAATATATACGTAACTACTATACTAATAATCTATATAAGTATTATATTAGTATGGTATATGAGTACTTATAATATATACTGAATATTATAGTTATAGTACTATGGTAACTATTAATACGAATATTCAGTATATGATTTGATATCTAGATAGAAATAAAATAATAAGAAATTTAATTGATATATACTTGATATATATATATATATATATATATATATATATATATATATTATATATTTATATATATATATATATATATATATATATTATATATATATAATAGTATTAATAAATATATATATGTAAATATATACTATATATATATATACTATATATATATATATTATATATAATAAAGCAAATATATATAATTAATATGCAAGATATATATATATATTTAATTACTATATATATAATATAATAATATAAGAAATAAGCAGTATATTCGGAGAGTATTATCATATATATAAGCTTATATAAACATTATGTTATATATTATATAATAAGTATAACATATTTATATATATAAACACACTATATAGTTATTTACGCACAAGACCTATAATTATATATATAAGCTACTTTATATATTATAATAGTATACTATTTTAATATATACGCTATATATATATATTATAATATACATATATATATATATATATCTATATATAGTATATATATTATGACTTTCTTACGCTATATAATCTATATAGTATATTATATAAATATATATTCTATGCTTATAGTATATATATATATGTAGTATATATAGTATATATACTAGTATCCTAATCTATATTATTATAAATATTATATATATATATTAGTATTAAGAGCTTTCGTTTCGGAATTTCATTGCTTTATATTGATACAAATGTATACTATATCATAGTACACTACTATATACTATAATAATATAATATATATATAATTATATGAATATAAATATATATACCTAATTATATAACTATATAGATATACAAAAAAAGGGTGTATTTATATACCTATAAATATATAATATATATATTATATATACTATGTATATATATATTTACATCATATATAGTATGACTATATATATATACTGTATATATATATACCTATATTATATATTATATATATATATTAGTATATATATATATATATATATATGATTATATATATATATATATATAATAGGTCAAAATTATGACGTTTTCTCTTCTCCTTTAAAAACTTCCCCAAAGGATCTTACGAATTATCGTCCTCACAGCGAGACCGAATGATTATAAAATTGACATTTACACCCTCTGCTACTTCTATATACTTAAACGGATATGATACTTAAATTTTAAGTGTCTAAAAAATTTTCGGGGGGGTGGCCTCCTTGGCTCACTCTGGTTATATATATAATTCAATGTATATATAGATTTATATACGCTATATATTATATATATCATATATAATAAATATTATAGTAATATAATATATATATATATAGCTAATATATATATATATATATATCAAGTATTATATATATAGTAGTTATATTACTATGTTTAATATATATAGTATATAATATATATTATGAATATACTATTATATATATAGTATATATTATATATATAGTAATATATATATATCATTATATATATCATATATATATATATACTATATATAATATATATATTATCATATTATATATATATAGATTCATATATTATATATATAAAATTAACGATTGAAACATTACCAAATGCATCGGTCGAAAATGCTGATTTCTCGAAAGATTATATCGTCTGGAACAAGCGGAAGGTGACAAATTTCGAAAAACCAAAATTTACACAGATAACCTTGCTTAATCTTTCAATTCGTCCGAACTATATAAATAGTCAAATATATATATTTTAAATATATATTATTTGTTGGACAATAAATAATTATATTTTATATATATATATATATATATATAATACTATCTATTATATTATATATATACTATATATAATATATATAATAAGTAATATATATATACCGTATTATTATATATCCTATATATATAAGTATATATATATTATTATATATATATATATATACTCACTACCTTATTAGTATATATAATATAGTATACTATAGTACTATATGATATATACTATATATCAGGTATATATACTTACGGGTATATATAATTAATATAATATATATTATATCATATATACTTATTATATTTATATATAATATATATATTATATATATATATATATTATATATTTATATACGTATATATAATCACTATATACTATAATAAATATAATCAATATATATACTATACTATATATATAATAATAATATTATAATATTTCTATATATATATATATATATTATATTATATATATATAATATATATATATATCGTGTCAATTATTAATAGCGATATTTGTTATAGCTATTAAACGTTCAAAAAAATGCTCAAAATGGAATTAAATTGCTAAAAGAATCTAATACTTTTATTACAATAGAACGTTTTTAACCTTAACGATGCCTTTCAGTATTCTCCCGGGCAGGTACTATCAAGATTTATGGTACTATGTGACGTCGTAACTTACTTTATTTATCTTGAATGAATTCCTGACAGGCCCCTAAACGATGCAACACGTACTTTAAGGTTTTGGCCACTTTGTTGACAGTAACTTCCCAATCACAAAGATTATAATGAATCTGATGAATCCTGAACACTAGCATAAGATTTGCTTACTTACCAAAACCTTATATGACTAGGAGGAAAGTGTCACAATGCGAGGGGTTCGTTTTAACATAAGGCCAGACAATGATATGATCATAAGAACCATTAAATAATGAAAAATGGTTTTAACTATAATTGACACGAAGGTATATATACAATTATTTATTAAAATAAATAAATAAATAAATGTAGTTCCAAAATATTATACCAAACAATACAATTTATATTATAAGACCTAATATTATACCCACAATATATTGTGAGATACTGCTAAATCATCATAAGAGTGGTAAAATAAAAGATGAAAAAAAATAAAAAAATAATTTACACTTAATAAAAATATTTCATTAATTTAACTTTAATAATGTATTAAGCTAAACGCATTGGGTTTTATATTCCCCAGGTTTTAGAAAATATTACTATTTTAGAAGATCCGAGCTTATAATGAACATTGCCAGCAAAAAATAAAAAAAATACCTAATTATTACTTATAAATAAATATCAAAAATTTTATGAATAAATACACTACTTTATAAACAACCAACACTAAACATGTAAATGCTATGTAATAAATACCCATAAAATATTTATTATTGAAGATAATATATATTAGAAATATATTAAATAAATATTTAAAACTTTCAAAATATTATCAAAGAAATTTGAAATATAACTCTTTATAAAATATGAACCAAAATGCAAAATACTAAAATCTATCCAAAAAGTAAATGAACACTTACATCATCATATAATGTAGGAATGCTCAGTACACCTCTAATCACCTTAAATAACAAGATCTGCACTGATGAAATACCTCGAAAAAAAATCACGTAATATGATAAAATAAATACTCAAAATATTTATCATAGATAAACCATTTAAAATTATTAAATGCGATTAAAAAAACACCAATAGATTACGCTGAAAATTTAACACAGTTGAATGATTTTGAAACACAGGTAAAAACTACTAATCTTGCAGACGACACATATCATAACTGTAAATTTCCATTGCAGACGATAAAATAAAATGTGCCACATATAAAGACCAACAACACATGTGCGCTCCAGTAAATCCAAGGACAAAGTCGCTCTTAAACTCAAAACATGCCGTTATATACCAAGACAGATGCACTACGATACATTCCTGACCAATGAAATAGACTTTCATTCAGCAATCATAAATCATGTATACACCTTCCGTTCTAAACTGACAAGAATAATATCTGTTTTTATCCTCAATTTTCAGCCGTCCAAAAATTGACACTTCAAACAATGAAAAGTTCCCTAATAACAAATTAAAAAAAAACACTTACACTCTATATCCCAAAGTTTCAGTCACGTTACTAGTAATTTGAACACTACTCATTGTCCAATACATTCAGGACACAAATCAGTTCGCTTAAAAAATCCAAGAAAAATGTATTTATTCCACCAGAATACTTCACATCACGTTAGGTCCCCGTAATGGATAATAGGTAACCTTATTCACGTCATTATTAACTCTTGAAATCCAAAGTATCATGATTCGGGGCTCTCAAATCGTTCCCTATTTAAAAATATAGAAGTAATTTCATCAACCAGCCTTTTCCCTTCCTTATTAAAAAAAGAAAACCTTTACCTAAAAAAAGAAACGTTCATAACTATTCCCAATTTTTCTCTTACGTACTAAATAAGACTAATTTCTTTTTCTTTCTCTGTCAAGTCATCCTTTCTACAAGCCGTTTCACCTAAGACAGTTCAAATACAAAACTGAGTTTAATAAAAGAAATTGAGGCTACGTAAACTCGGTAATGTTTGCTTGGGTTCGCTCCTGTTAACGGTTACATATATATATATATATATCTATATATAGTATTATATAATATTATATATATATTATATATAACTATATATTATATATATATATATAATATATATATATATATATATATTATATATTATTATATATTTATATAATATATAATATATATAGTATATATAATAATTATATTATATGTTATATATATATATACTATATATATATATAATATAATAATATATATATTATTTATATATATATATATATATTTTATATATATATATATATATATATATATATATATATATATATATATATATAATATTATATATATATATATTATATATACATATAAAACATATTTTATAATATATTCTTCATCCAAGTCTTCTCTTAATTTAGAAGAACTTTTGTAAATCCTATCATCAGGTTTGTAATACGCAGCTCAGAACACATCTTTTATTTCTTGGTTATTAGGAACTGAACTGAACTGGTTCTAATGATAAAAAAAATATATACATTACATAAATACAAATATATAAAAATACAAATACCAAATGCTAAAAAAACATATTATACATAATTATCCATAATATTCATTAAAAAACAGTTATTCATGTTAAAAATTATTTAATAAAAAATAATAATTATTTTTGGACTTTTTTATTTATTTTTGTCCTTAATTAGCTTTTGTTTTGAAAAACTCATTGATGTTACTTTTTACATTCATACCACATTCACACCAACTATAAAAACAATAATATACCTTCTAAATTATTGATAATTTGGATTTCAGAAGTAGCTGAGTTTAGGGTGGTGGCTTATATTACTCAAGTTTTAAGGCTGCTGCTTGAAGATTGGTGGCTCTAATCATATTGCTGAAAATTCCTTTTGAATTTCTTCTGGATGAATTTTTAGCTTTGTAAGAGTTTTTTGTTGTTCTTCATGTTTCTTCTATAGCTTCCTTATTAATATACTAAATGATTGAAGATTGTAATTGTTAGGATTTTACCTCAATAGTTTCTTCCTTGTAAAACCCAAGCTTTGGCTTCTTCAATAGTTTTGGCTTTTAGGATTCAACTTGAAGTATTTAGTCAATTGCTAGTAATTTCACCTCAATAGTTTCTTCTTTGTGAAGTTAATAAGCTCTTGATTGAATAGATGGTACTAAGTAGTTTCTTCAAATATCTTCCTAATGTTGATTGAAGTTCAATTCTGTACTTTGCTTTTTCTTCTCAATTAACTTTTAACAAATACAGTTTTTGTGGCTTCAATAGCTTGTTTGAGTTTCTGCAATAGCTTATATTTGCTTGCAGTATCTCCTAATTTACTATTTTTACTTAATATTTGGCTTTCTTTAGTTTTTTTTCTATTTGCAAGCCCTTAATGTTGCCCCACCTTGTATTCTGATTTTGTCAGCAGTTTTCTTATCAAATTGCAACTTTTTGCTTTTCTACCCTTGTAATATTTTGGTAACATTTATTAACCATAGTTGATGTACATATAGTAATGAATTTCTATAGCTTTATTTTTTTTATTTTTTTTAATGGAAAATATAACTAAGAATATTAAGTTTTCTTATTTTTCTTTGTTTTCTTAATTTATAATTCTGTTGTCTTCTTGTTTTAATCCTGCACTTTCTCTCAGCAAGATCAATTTTGTTATTGGTCTTTTCAAAACTGTTGTACTTAAAGTATTTTTGTCTTTATTTATTTTTACATCTACAATTCTCACTCTGTTTGAGTCATCTTTATAAACTTTTACTATTTTTCCTAAATTCCACATATTTCTTGGTTTGAAGTCATCTATTAAAAGAACTAAATCTCCCACTTGGTGTGATTCCTTTTCTGCTAACCATTTACTTCTTTTTTGCAATAAAGGGACATATTCTTTGATCCATCTTTTCCAAAATAAATCAGCAAGATACTGAACTTGTTTCCATCTTTTATATAAGTAACAATCTTTGTCTTGAAATAATCCTGGAGGAAAAGTTATATTGCCTTTAAGGTTAGTAGATGATTTGGTGTCAAAGCTTCTAAGTTTTCTAAATCATTTGAAACTTCTGTTATTGGTCTGTTATTTATAATGAATTCTATTTCACAGAACAAAGTGTTCAAGTTATCATCTGTAAACTTAATTGCGTGTTCTAAGGAGTGAAGCTTGTAATGTGTTTTTCTTACAGGCTCTAATGTGTCCTTTCACAAGCTGACATCCTTTAATGAAGAATGTGGCTGGCATTCCAATTTCAACTGGCATTTTAAATTTGCTTCAGAAAAATTTGTTTATTTGCTTATATTTCCAAGTTGTTTAACTTTTGGCTTTAATGTCTATTTTTTTGCTTTTTACTATTGAAGTTCAATTGCCATTTATCTGTGGATCGATTAATTTCAACATTGGCCTCTGCGGCTGAATTAAATCTTATTATGCCATTGTTTAAAAAGCATCAGTATCTAATGAATATAACATTTCTAAATGTATGTGGCTCTACTACTTAAATATGAGAATATTAATCCATATCTTTTTGTCTCTTACTTTCGCCTCTTCCCTTTATTATCAGAAAATGACATAGGCAAATCAATTCCTAATTCTTTCGTAATATGGTGGTATATTTTACATCTCTAAATCTATCTTTGGGCAAAATCTCCCATCAACTTCGTGAGTTGCCTTGTATGGGAGCTCTACAAATTATGAGATCTTTTTAGGAATCTTAATAATTCTGCTTGCTCCAATGGTAATATAGTACTTCTCTCTTAAAGCATTTAAAACTGTTTGTTTTCTTAAATGTTCATTAAATCTATGGTAATGTCTCATTATTAGCAGGTGACATGACTATTTGGCAAGATAATTGGATGTTTAAAATCATATGATACATCAATTCAGAGTTTTTATTCCTGCCACCTCCTTTAATTTCTTTATCATCAAAAATTGGTAAGGAATTTTGCAAAAAGTGCTTTTTGGTAAAGCTTCTTTCTTTTTTATTTTGCATTGTATATCATGAAATTCTTTATTTTGTACATGTTTGTAAATTATCTTTTTCTGCATTTTTTAATTCTGTGATTGTCATAGCACCTTTATTCCAGGTTTTCTTATGCAAATTTTCTTTAACTCTTAAAATCCATGCCACTTATACTTTTAATTTCATCCAATCTGACACAGAATGAATGAACTTGTCCGTTGAACTTTCTTTTAGTTGTATGGCCATTACAGGTTTATTTTTTATAATTTCAATCATTTTCTCATTAAATTATGTTTCATTTTTGCTCAAGGCCAATGCGCTTTTGTCTTTATGCAAAAATTCTTGGACCTGTACTCCATAGTTATATTGTTCAAAAACTCATTAACAGATAACCATTACTTGCTATATCTGCTATATTTAGCTTGCCTGGTACATAATCCATTGGCTTATATTTGTTTGGGATCTAATATAGGAAACTCTATTGTGTACAAATCTTTTAAATTTTTTGATTCAATTTTTAATATATTGTTAATAACAATTCCTATCTATCCAAAACATACTCATCAAAATGGTTCATATTTAATGGTGATCATTTATAATTTTTGGTGGTATGTTAGCTGCTAATTTTTGCTGCACTCAATTCTATTCTTCAAGTAGTTAACATCAAATTTTTATTTATTAATCTTGTTTTAGATAACACCAATGAACAATATATTTCATCATTCTCTCCAATGAATTATATATGCTAAACTGCAGCATATGCAATTTGTTGACCAACTGAAAAATATGTGTTCTAACAACTTTTATACTTAGACAATTTTGGATTTATGCCTAGGAATTAAAAATCATTTAGCTTGTTTAACTCACTTAGCCAATTTAATGTAATCTTTTTTATATTGATAGGGATTTCTTCATCCAATTATTTTTTTTCTCACCATAAAATTTTTGAAATATCTTCTTAAGCTACTACTGTACTGCTAATAAATCCCGTAGATCGTAAATAGAAAAAATCAACTGAGTATCTTCTTTTTTGTCAATTTTTTTTTTGTATATCTACCTCTAGCTTTATTAAATCTTTTTCTTTGTCAGCTTAACCTAATTACTTTTTGTGAAAGTAATTTATCCAAGGATAAGTTTATTTCTTTAAAATCTTTGCTCATATCTTGTTTATCAATATTTTCTAAAAACTTCCTTGAATTACTTGCTACTTCATGCAAATTAAACCCACTAATTTTTAAAATTTCTTTTACTTCTTTATAAACTGCTATAGCCTCATTTTCTGACTTCACAGACTTTAAACAATCATCAACATAAAAATTTCTAGGTATGGTATCTTTGGCTAAATTACTGAATTTTTCTGCTTCAATTACATTTGTAGTTTGCTTCAAAACATAATTTGCAATAGAAGGAGAGCTCACACTTCCAAATATGTGAACTTTAACTCTATATTCTTCTGGAGTTTTATCTAAATTACCATTTGGAAACCATAAGAAGCGCTGATAATCTTTATCTTTATCAAGTACCTGTATTTGATAAAACATCTTCTCTATATCTGCTATGAAAGCATATTTCTCCTGTCTGAACCTTAAAAGGATGCCTTGTAGATTGGAAATATAGTCTGGACCTGTAAGTAAACTATTATTTAAAGAAATAAAATTGTATTGTAAAGCTGCATTGAATACTACCCTCAATTTTTTCTTTTGTGGATGTATTACACTATGATGTGTCAGATAAAATCTTTCATTGTTTAATAGTTCATGTTTCTCAATCTTTTCTGCAAAATTTAGTTTTAACTTTTCATCTATGTTGTCACTATACTGTACAAAATATTCTTTGTCTTTCAGAAATTTACTTTTTAATGAGTACAGTCTTGCTAAACTTAATTTTTGTTTTTAGGAAAATGCTGATTTTCTTTTTTAATTGGTAAACAACTTGAAATTTACCTGTCTTTGTTCTTTTCAATGTATTTTCAATCTTATTTTTCACTTTAAATCATCCACACTGTCACAGACTTGTTCAGGATTCTTTTCAAAAAACTCTCCTAAGCAATATTTTTCAAGCAAATTGTCATCTTTTTCTTGTATTTGTGTTTTATGACATTTTAAGCTCAAAAATGCTTGAATACCATCTGGTGTTGAATCTTGTAAATCCCATCCAAATAGGTACTTAACTGCAAAGGGAGAGTTATAATGACCTTCTACTACTTCTATGGGTTTTAACAATTTACTCTGATTCATTCCTATTAACAATCCAATTTTTGATTCTATAAAGTTGAAGGGCACATGATTCAAATATTCTTATCTATTTATATCTTTGATAGATGGAGACTCTTCTATTTAAAAGGGCCAATTTTCCTTGCAGTATACATTTTTATGGCTTCAGATTTCCTCATTTCAATATCATAAATTTCTAGATTGTTTAGTATGTATGTTTTTATTTTATGTTTTCCATACATTGTGGTTATATCTATATCTTTATGAATTTTCACATATGACATACCTAATTCTGTGGCTATATTTAAATCCATAAAACATGCCGAAGAATATGTATCTAAACCCATATATGTCTTAATCACTTTATCTTTACCTTTAAGCTTGATTTTAACTGGCACAGCAGGATATAATAACTTTCTATTATTTACTTTTGTCTGAAAGTTTTTTGCTTCCTTAGTCTCTGACTCTTTTGACTGTACTTTCTTA
>JABUQX010019122.1:52500-53594 GCA_015478945.1 Trachelipus rathkii
TATTATACATAATTATCCATAATATTCATTAAAAAATAGTTATTCATGTTAAAAAAATGTTTAATAAAAAATAATAATTATTTTTGGACTTTTTTATTTATTTTTGTCCTTAATTAGCTTTTGTTTTGAAAACTCATTGATGTTACATTCATACCACATTCACACCAACTATAAAAACAATAATATACCTTCTAAATTACTGATGATTTGGATTTCAGAAGTAGCTGAGTTTAGGGTGGTGGCTTATATTACTTAAGTTTTAGGGCTGCTGCTTTATTAATAAAGTTGCTTGAAGATTGGTGGCTCTAATCATATAGCTGAAAATTCCTTTTTAATTTCTTTTGGAGGAATTTTTAGCTTTTGTAGAGTTTCTTTGTTGTTCTCAGGTTTCTTCTATAGCTTCCTTATTAATATACTAAATGATTGAAGATTGTAATTGTTAGGATTTTACCTCAATAGTTTCTTCCTTGTAAAACCCTAGCTTTGGCTTCTTCAATAGTTTTGGCTTTTAGGATTCAACTTGAAGTATTTAGTCAATTGCTAGTAATTTCACCTCAATAGTTTCTTCTTTGTGAAATTAATAAGCTCTTGATTGAATAGATGGTACTAAGTAGTTTCCTCAAATATTTTCCTAATGTTGATTGAAGTTCAATTCTGTACTTTGCTTTTTCTTCTCAATTAACTTTTAACAAATACAGTTTTTGTTGCTTCAATAGCTTGTTTGAGTTTCTGCAATAGCTTATTTTGCTTGCGTATCTCCTAATTTACTTATTTTCTTTACTTAATATTTGGCTTCTTTAGCTTTTTTCCTATTTCAGCTTAAATGTTACCCACGCTTGTATTCTGATTTTTCGAGTTTTCTCTGTGTTGCAACTTTTTGCTTTTCTACCCTTGTAATATTTTGGTAACATTTAGTAACCATAGTTGATGTACACATAGCAATGAATTTCTATATATTTTTTATTTTAATGGAAAATATAATATATATATATATTATATATATATATATAGTATAATATATATATATAATATATATATATAAATAATCATATATAATATATATTATATATTATATATTTATATAATATATATAT
>JABUQX010019123.1:0-7500 GCA_015478945.1 Trachelipus rathkii
GGGTCGAGAGATGGAGATATACGTTGCTTTGGAGTTGTTGGGAGTTTTATATTATATTTGTTCCTCAATATATATAGAGAAAATGTATGTTAATATTAATATTATATTTGATATAGTAATCATTAATATAAGTACTAAGTATTTTGGTTGGTGATAATAAGTTATTACTATATTATCGCGTACTCCAACATTTATATTATATATATATATACTTATTTTATTATGTATATCGTCGTAAAAAACAATAGGTTTTCCCAATTTATTATGATAAGTTAAAAATTATTTACGTACATTTATCCGGCTTAATGTTACATTTCGGCAGCTTAATTTAGTAAAACTAACTATTTTACATTGAATTTACAAGCCCTAGGGGTGCTTTGTGGATTATATTATGCAATGAGAGCTATATTATTAGTTTGGTATATGATGGGCTATATTGACTGGAGACAGTCACTCGTAATAAGGTAAATATATATGGGCGTTATCTCAATGTTAGCTTATATCTTACTGTCCTACCTTATATTTCTTAATGTATCTTAATACATGAGTCAGAACTTCCTCTCACGCACAAGGATTAGTTAATGCTGAATCCTTAGTAATAAATATCCGTTTTCACTATGATGTACTCGTGAAGTGAGAATATAGTATTTACAATATTGCTAATTATATTATAGAAGCTAGTATCTTTACGCGAGTATACTCGACCAAATATTAAATTATTTTTACCATGATTGTTAACTTTACAGAATTATAGTATATAGATATGACTCGAGTAAAGGAGATCAAACCTAGATGAGTGAATTAAGTAAGGGTTTCAAAACCCTTTAAATTGTGCACAGGTGGATGTTAGGCGCGGGGATATATATAGAGGGGGGGCCGAAGGCCCCACCTTGGATCAAAAATAGATGAAATAGAAAATATAGTCAGACTGTCTAAAGATGAATCATGTAACTAGAGGAAAACGGCAGCAAACCCTAACAAGTAAAGGCCATATAGAAGAACAATTATTATAATTATTTTGATGAATGATTTTGATGCAACGAACATTTGTTAAGTTCTCTTAATGATTATTTTTTTCCTTTTTAATGAGTGGCGTCTCTATATTTTATTTTTATATTTTCTTTTTCTTTGCTCTCTTTTAATTCAGTCATTTGGAGGAGGGATCGAGCGAGATTTGAATTATATTAAGCTAATATAATTATAAAAAGTTAAGTATAATTTTACTTCAGCCACTCCGCAGGAAATGTTAGACAATAATCATTAGGGAGACACTAACGTTCCGTAAAGAACTCCACTAGGACTCGCAACACTTTCTTAGTAGTCAGACACCGTGATTTGTGTTGGTGAAACAAAAATAGGAGGTAGCGGAGGGGACAGAAGTTCACCGCAACTATGCACAGATATCGTCAATGAAGATACCTCTGCGTTTTGTTTTCGAGAGAGGGAAGTTGTCCGAGGGAGAACTCGTCGCTCTAGACTCCTGTCATTCTGTTATGTCGAAATGTTTATCCTCAATGCTTATATTGGTATTATACTTTAGGATTAACCAGTGATAGAATACGAAATTATATTTTATCACTGTGTAAATATTACTCGTAGCATAAAATGGCTAGCACTAACAGGAATAGTCGCAATTATTATGTACGTGGACGTTGACAACTCCTCAGCACTTATGAGCATGGCAACGGAGTCTTCAAATGGATCTGATCAATGACTGAGTCCCCACCGTGGTCGATATGTACACGGGTGTGAGACTTCGTTCTTTGACTCCCTCTCTGACCACAATCATCGAATAGTGGTCTGAGTTGCGCAGTGAGCCCGTCCTAAATGGGTTGTAGAAGTAAATTTTTTATGTGTATAAGAGCAATAATTCGTTTGATAATACACTCGACTGAAAAGAATTTATATAATGAAAAAAAACACAGAATTAAAAGAGAACAAAAATTCTTAACATAATCCTCTCGCTAATCAACTCAACATCTCACAAAGAATGTTATCAAACACACCAACCATGTTGGCTGGCAGGATCGTAGAGTTTTGCCAACAAGATATATAATTCCTGTAATCCCTTTATCTGTAGCTGGCCACGTTATCGACGGAGCACTCAATAATTGAACGTATCAAGTGAGTACAGCTTTATAGGCCACCGAGTCAGTACCTGGTAGAAGTATAACGTAGGAAGAAAAATTTATTAGGACATAAATTCACAATCTAGAATGGTAGAAATTTTAAAGGAAGATAATGGAAAGAAATCAATCGAGTTTCAGAGAAAGCTAAGAACACTGAATTACAAGAGAAGAAAGTATGAGAGATGGGATTTGAGAAGGTTGTAGTTAAGGTTAATTGGTTTTATTTTTATTTTTATTTTATTTTATTTATTTTTTTGTACATTATTATCTCTTATGCCGTATTCTTTTTAAAGTTTTGGGAGGTTTTCCAAACTTGGATTATATAATGTGAGTGAAATGTCTAGATGTACAAACCAACTAAAAAAGATTGAAAGCGAGAGTAGTTTAATTTAATTATATGTGAAGCATAGTAAATGAACTAGATATGCTGCTCTGACTAGATCTGAGGGAGTAAAGAATAGGGATAATAGATATTTATTGAGTCCCAGACGTAGAAGGTTAATAATAAGAAGTAATTCTAGTAATTAGAATTATCCCTGTGTATAACGGTTAAGCTAACTATTGTATATATTATTATATATTGTACTATTGTAAATAATCTCTTTGATATAGTTTAAAAATGAAAATAAAAGGGAGAAAGATATTGATAGTTTTTATTTGTATAATTATGGAGATCTGAGAGATGATTCTGTAGAGCTTGGCCACTGGGTAGTTTATAGGAAGGTCTATAGAAGACTAGCTAATTACAGAAATAGTTTATCATACTATACTAGAGTACTATAATGATGAGGTATTACTAAATAAGTAGTGATACGTTATTTATGGAATAACAGATAGTGATTCGAAATTATATTTTGATGCAATCATAACTACTTATTATATAATATATTAAAAAGGTGCAATGTATTGCTATCATCCGAGAATACAACTTGTGGATATTGATATTTCAGAGTCAAGTCTTCTAGATCATTCCGTAGGTATTGGTGGGTTGTACCACGTATCACAATATTGCATAATAGCGGTAGCTCTATATCACTTATATTATAGTCAGATTTCTTTATCTGATACGTAACGATTACTATTTGTCAAACTGATGGCTGAGATGCTAAATAAAGAACAAATAGCGAATAACTATTTTGCGTTATTTCTTCCGGATAAGTAAGACTTTTTGCTTTCACTCTTTATACTTAGTCTACTATAAAAGTATATCTAAGTCACTCATTGAATTATTACTTATGTGATTATGGTGAGAAAAGTGTTCTTTTATTAACTTAACCGGAAGTCATTTATAATTAATAATTGCTTGGTCACGTAGCCAGTATTTAATATAAAAAGTACTTAGACATGAGAATTTTAAAGAAGAATGAAAATCTTGCCTTAGCATTTTGGATATAATGTATAGTTATTTAATATATTCTTCTAGTCTCTCATTTTTATTGGATATTGTAGGATGATGACAAACCTAGTAATGATTTGCTATGATAAGATATAGATGCAGTATAATATTATAGTACCGCTCCTAGAATTTATAAGTGATCAGTGACTTTTTTATTCGTAAGTCTGGTATGTTGGTAACCAGTATATTGTAGAATAAAAAATAACTATTTATAATAACTACTACATATAGTTAGGTAGGGGTAGTGATCTCGTGGAATGTTGAAGTGAATTTTACTGTGCTTCAACGTAACAATTTAAATTAACCTACTTGTAATTTGTGTAATATATACTAGAGATTATGAATTTTAAATTTACATGAATATATCAGGTATTGTTTTCTTTGAATCTACTACATAATCTGATATATTTTAGTAGGTATTGTAATATATTTTTATGTTGTATTGATATTATTAATAATTATATATTTATAATTTAGAGAACTGCTCGCTTTCTTATTTATATGAATATTATATATAAACGATATAAGGTCACATATAATTCCCCATATTGAAATCAAATAAATCTAATCCCGCTAAGGTATTGAAAAATCACAATAAATATATCATATGTCATCTCAGTTATCTAGCTGCTTCTTATACTAAGCTTATCCCCTTCTTATTAGTCATATTTACATTTATCCTCACTCCTTGTATACTCATTTATATAGTCATAGCCATTATTTCAATATCTTCCGTCTCTGTCGTTTGAATGGATAGAACTATCTATTTTCTGTCATTTTGGATGTCCACTATAATTAGTCCACTCGATATATACAATTCATCTGCAACAATTAACCGATATATAATTCCCAATTGCCCATTAGTATACCCTAATACGTACCTTATTCCATATAAATTCTACAGCAATTCTGGTATCATTTTTCATATCTGCTACATCTTTTGAATCATAAGAAGTATTTTTATGATTCACATTCTTATCATATATAGTAGTACTGATACTGATAAAGTAATTTCTCCATGCGCGGTGTTGATCTTAACCCTATGTAAATATACAAAATCTTTAAAATTATACTTCAACTGTCTGTAAAATCATCCATTTTAAAGACATGTGCTTTAATAGGAAACTTTTTATAACACATATCCTCATTGATAGGCTTCTATCGTCTTTAGGCTTTTCTGTTAACAAAACAAAATTTCCTCATAAGTTACCAGTATTATCATCATTATAGTTTCTTCATCCTTCATCTGTGTGGAGTTAAATGCTCTCATAATCTTGAGGATGGACGTGGTTGAGTTAATGTTCACGAGAGACTCATGGACGGTCATTAATAGCACTAAGTTCTAATGCCATTTTGAGAAGATTCCTTCTAATATATTGAATTATTTCTAATTCAAAAATCAGACACTATAAGTGACCTCCGTTCTACTCCAGTATGCGACTTGAGAACAGGTTGTGTCAATAATATTTGCTTGTGAGTGTTATCATTATCAGTGCTGCAGCGGCAATGTGTTTAGAGAAATGACCGCTTGCATGACACCAATTTTACGATGCCCTCGTTGCACAAAGGATGTAGTGTCTGCACATGAATTTTGTGTGGATATTTGGAATTCTAGGCTTCTTCCCTGTGGTGATTTCTTCTTTGCAATTACCTCTTTCTGTAGAAATCTCTTCCATCATCTTTGTTTCCTGCCAAATTTAATATTTCTCACTTTAAAGTTTGCGTCTGTGCTCACGTGCGAAATCTGCATCATGTGGGGTTAGCAGGGATTTATATCTTTGTTAGTGATTGAATGTGCTAATATAGAGATATTATTATTACTATCCTCGATTAGGTCTCTGCAGTGAACGGGGTGATAGTTGTAAAAAGTATTAAAGAACAGTTAGAAATAGAGGAACCAAAAAATATAACTAATAAATTGCACATCAATTCCTAGTATCTGTTATAATGAAATCCATGAAGGTGAGAAGGGCAAGCGGCTCGGATGCAACTTCTCCCAGAGCTTTTAAGAAGGTTGCTTTTGAGCTGACGCACTCCATCCACCAACAAAAGATGAGTTTAATCTCCAAAATGATTCTTATATATCCACAGCTATAGATGGCTCCAGCTCCTGTTTATCCCAATTTTATGGAAGTATCAAATCCAACTGCTGTTCATCCAAATTATATGGGAGAATCTAATTCAACTTATGAGAGAGAGTTAAACAGAGATAATTTAGTTTCTCCACTTACATAGTCTCCTCATTTCTCATTTCAAAAAAGAAAGTGAATCACCAATTGCTTTATCAGAACCAGCTCCAGCTTAACCCAAAACTACAGAAAATATGAGAATCTTAAACAACAATATAAGGGATTTATATTTATCAGAAGTACAAAGTAATATTCTTATCGTAGATGACAAAGTACAATGTCTGCTCTTTAGAGAGGATTGTTTTAGAACCACATACAAAACAAATTATTGAATGTAACATTATGTCTACAGCTAAAACCATACCTCCACAAAATAATTTTTGTAACCGATAAAAATTCCGATCTACCAAACTCAAGAAATGCGTTATTTGTTACATTAACTAATCATAAAACTACATTTTAGTTGATCCAACCCAAACTCTTTGATTTCATGGAGATACGCTTTAATCTCTGAAATAACCATCACCTTATCTTTTCAAGAGTGCGATTATCTTAAAAGAGGGGCAAGCATCTATTTTGTGAAACAACGAATCGATTATACAAGATTAGTCGAGAAAAAGATTCTTTAAAATGTCAAGTACTACCTCCAAATTTTCATTAATTTTAGGCAGGTGCTCAATGTCTTTTCGGGCATTAACAGACAGCAAAGATTTTAAGTACTGCAATTTAGCAGCATCCGAAACATCTTTTCTAGTTCCATATATATTATGGAACGAGAGCTAGAATGAGCGAAAGAGTGTGTCACACTCTCCTTTAAATTCTTGATACTTAATAGAAGAAATCTTTATTTCCTGCTTCCGACTATCAAAACTCTTGAAAAGACTTTGCTTCAGAGTGCGTTACCACCCCCTCGAGAATCAATCGATGAAGGCGCAGAAGGGGAATATGTTTCACTATGTGGCTTCATATGCAACAAAAACTTTTCGTTTCGCATATGGTAATGACAAGTCTCTATTATTTCCTCATCTAAAAAACTTGAATCACGATTAATCCAAGGGGACTTTTTTTTTTAAGAAGAATCCGTTTAATATACCATTTAAACTGTTTAAATATATCCTCCTTAGTGGAGGGTAAAAAAATAAATGCAACAGAAAATTTCTCCTTAAATCCATATATGGTCGAAAAGGAAAATTATATTTATATTTTTTTTAAATTTATTTTAATAATTTAATTTATTTTCATATTTTTTAATATTTTTTAATATTTATTTAAATATTTTTAAATATTTATTTAAATATTTAATATTTATTTAAATATTTACATATTCAAATATTTACATATTTATTTACATACCCTATTTAAATATTTATTTTTTATTTATTTATTTTTATTTATTTATATTTTTTATTTTCATCTATTTATTGATTTTATTTATTTATTTATATTTATTTATATTTATATTTATTTATTTATATATTTTTTTTATTTTATATTTTTTATTTATTTATTTATTTATTTATATTTATATTTATAATTATATTTATTTATTTATATTTTTATATATTTATATTTATTTATTTATTTTTATATTTATTTATTTATATTTTTTTTACTTATTTATTTTATATTTTTTATTTATTTATTTATTTATTTATATCTCCCCTTCTAAGCAAAATTTTATTGATTAACCAGACACCTAACCTTATTTGTGAAGTGTCCCAACATAGGATTTCCAACCTATATAGATGTATATACCATAACTTGCATAGATTTTTTTCCTTTGCTCCAGCACCATCATGGAACGCTCCTTATGGTTCTGTTTTGATCTCTTGCATGAGAGGTATTA
>JABUQX010019123.1:10000-45815 GCA_015478945.1 Trachelipus rathkii
CATTAATTGGGGGGAATGGGGGTCGAGCGTCTTGCACCGTTGAATCTGCCTCCTTCCCCCAAATTTGAGCGACATCCCCATTACATTCCTCCCCCAAAAAATTAAAAATTTTGGGGTTTCCCCCCCCCCCTTTTTTTCAATGTTTTAAGAAAATATGATATGGGGAACTAAACTTTTTATATACGTTATGAAAATAAAATAAAAATAGTATATGTTTTTGTTTTTGAAATATTGTATTTTTAATCAGATGTGTTCATAAGCAGTGTTTTAAAGTAAGTAAACATTGGTATAGACGTTGTAAGCGTGAAATTAAATTATTTTTTCCTAGGGGTGACCTCACCATATATATATATATATATATATATATATATATATATATAATATTATATAGCAAGCTTTATCGCCCGCCAAAGCTATCGACAATACTGCCGAGTTCCAGAGGAGAATATCTGAAGAAAGCTAGATGTGAAAAGCCAACACAGCTGAATTTAAATTAAAGATAATATAAAAACGAAAACACTTAAAACTATAAAAAAATGTATGTTTATCATACGTTAGTAATTAGTAATATACTCCTTCAGTGGTAATCGATTGAATGCATCTTTTTTTCCGTTTCCCTACTAATAAAAAACCCTTAAAAAAAAAAACGTCTGGCCAAACATCATAACGTTTTTTATTTGGCCAAAGAATTTGGGGGGGGTGCCAGTGCCCCCCCTGCCTACGCCAATGTTATATTAGGGTAAGGTGGGGCAACACTCCCATGCGAGGTAAAGCGCCCGTGTTAATTTTTCTTAAGATATATAAAATAGAATCACGGAATGGCCGACACCACTGTATACGCTTTAAAAGATACCTCAGCTAAGTAATGTATTTAATAATAATAAAAATAAATGGTTATTTTAATCATGGTTCACGTGTCTTATCGTTAAATACTTTTCTATTTAATTTCATTACTGTGAATATTTTTTTTTTGTGCATTCCTTTTAGGTTCAGAAAATGAACGTCCTGACGTATTCCCATCGGATCAACTCTTCCTCGTGTTGAGTACAAATTCGGTGGAAAATATTTAGAAAAATTTGTATTCGCCACTAAAACACAGGCGGTCTCCGCATATAATAGGTATATTATTATATATATATATATATATATATATATACTAGTGTTTATATATATTAATAATATAATATATATCTTATATATATATATATATATATATATATATATATATATATATATATATATATATATATATATATATATATATATATATATTTTAAAGTAAATTTTGTAAAATTTAGTAGTGCTGAAGATGAGCCTAGATAAGTTTTTGAAACTTTCCACGGTAAATTAAATGACTATGGGGAATTCTTTAGCATTGGCTTTAACATTTTTAAATATATATTTTTTTTAGATAATCAAATTGCTTCCACCTCCAACCAAAAGCATCATCGGGAGGAAATGTTAAAGTTGTGTCACCAGAAGAGAGCTGAAGATGGAAAAAAAAAATTTTTAACGAAGGGTGAGCTTAATTTTATGATTTAGTTTTGTAACTCAATTTAAATTTACGTTCCTGCCCACGTATCAAATATGTATAGATTAATATAAATCAATATGCGGCATTTGAAAGAGCGCTTAGTCATTTAAAATGCATTAGCGATACTCTTTCCATTTTATATATTATATATATATATATAATATATATATATATATATATATCGTATATATATTGATATATTATATATATATATGATATATATATATATATTATATATTATATTATATATATAACTCTAATAAAAAATCCAAAAACCAAAAACAAAAAAACAAATTGTACCTATCACCCACCGAACTCTGGCTTTGTGAGAGTTTATCAACCAGAGTTCAAGCCATCTCAAGGAGGAAGATGAACAGGGACATTGGCCAGATAGGGGGAGGAAGCCAAGATCGCCATCAGCACCCTCCTGACGAGCATCATGTATGTCGGCACAACTCCCGACAGCTGGTCCAACCACCACCGGAGCTTCTTGGTGTGATAGTGCACTGGATCGATCCCGTCAGCCTCAACAGGAAGAAAGCGGTCCTCGGCATCAAGGAGACGATTGTCCAGCAGAGAGACTCCTATTTAGTCAGAGCCATGATAGACCTTCTCCATCAAGGTGGTCATCAGCACGACGACGGACAACGGCAAAAACTACGTCTCCTCCTTTGAGATGTATGCCGGCGATGTTTGTTGGGGATGAAGTGAGGTCGGTTATTTAAATTTAAAAATGCCTTAATGGATTATGAATTATTTTAATAACAATTATTTCATGTTGTTCAGGAACCTGTCCAGGAAGGTTAGACCATAGATGAGGAGGGAGATGATCTATAGTATATATATTATATATAATATATATTATATATAAATATATATATATATATTATTATATTATAATCTATATATATATATATATTATATTATATATATATAATATAATATATAATATATATGGTTTTAAAGTTACTTAACGCATACGCTAATAAGGTTAAATTAATAAATTCTTAAATATCAAACGAAGTACAGATAAAAATAAGCATTTTTTAGAGGCGAAGCGAAAAAAATTTAAAGTAATTTTTTATTTTTTTTTGCTGCTATTACTGATTCGTGGTCTATTGTGTACTGGTTTTGTTGGGATTTGGGGTCCCGCGTTTTGTTTGTGATTGGTGTTTCGTATGCGTTAAGTAACCGCTTAACCATATATATTATATATATATAATATATATATATATATATATATATATTATATATTATATATAATATATATTATATACTATATATATATATATATATATATATATAATATATATTATATATATATAAATCATCTCCCCCCACAGACATCTCCAGGTTCCGTGAACAACTGAGATTGTTATAAATATCATAATTGATTAAGGCATTTTTAATTAAATTAACCGACCTCACTTCATCCCCAACAAACATCGCCGGCATACATCTCAAAGGAGGAGACGTAGTTTTTGCCGTTGTCCGTCGTCGTGCTGATGACCACCTTGATGGAGAAGGTCTATCATGGCTCTGACTAAATAGGAGTCTCTCTGCTGGACAATCGTCTCCTTGATGCCGAGGACCGCTTTCTTCCTGTTGAGGCTGACGGGATCGATCCAGTGCACTATCACACCAAGAAGCTCCGGTGGTGGTTGGACCAGCTGTCGGGAGTTGTGCCGACATACATGATGCTCGTCAGGAGGGTGCTGATGGCGATCTTGGCTTCCTCCCCCTATCTGGCCAATGTCCCTGTTCATCTTCCTCCTTGAGATGGCTTGAACTCTGGTTGATAAACTCTCACAAAGCCACGGAGTTCGTCGGGTGATAGGGTACAATTTGTTTATTTGTGTTTTTTTTTGTGTTTTTTTTTGGGGGGTATAATTGCAACGTTTATTATAATAATTATATATATATATATATATATATATATATATATATATATATATATATATTATATATATATATATATATATATATATATATATATATATATATATATAAAATGGAGTATCGCTAATGCATTTTAAATGACTAAGCGCTCTTTCAAATGCCGCATATTGATTTATATTAATCTATACATATTTGATACGTGGGCAGGAACGTAAATTTAAATTGAGTTACAAAACTAAATCATAAAATTAAGCTCACCCTTCGTTAAAAATTTTTTTTTTCCATCTTCAGCTCTCTTCTGGTGACACAACTTTAACATTTCCTCCCGATGATGCTTTTGGTTGGAGGTGGAAGCAATTTGATTATCTAAAAAAAATATATATTTAAAAATGTTAAAGCCAATGCTAAAGAATTCCCCATAGTCATTTAATTTACCGTGGAAAGTTTCAAAAACTTATCTAGGCTCATCTTCAGCACTACTAAATTTTACAAAATTTACTTTAAATATATATTATATATAATATATATATATATATATATATATTATATATATATTATATATATATAATATATATATATATATATATATATATATATATATATATATATATATATATATATATATATATATATATACCTGAAGCCATATCGAGACCGCCTGTGTTTTAGTGGCGAATACAAATTTTTCTAAATATTTTCCACCGAATTTGTACTCAACACGAGGAAGAGTTGATCCGATGGGAATACGTCAGGACGTTCATTTTCTGAACCTAAAAGGAATGCACAAAAAAAAAATATTCACAGTAATGAAATTAAATAGAAAAGTATTTAACGATAAGACACGTGAACCATGAGAAGAAATAACCATTATTTTTATTATTATTAAATACAATTACTACTGAGGTATCTTTTAAAGGCGTATACAGTGGTGTCGGCCATTCCGTGATTCTATTTTATATATCTAAGAAAAATGGCATGGGCGCTTTACCTCGCATGGGAGTGTTGCCCCACCTTACCCTATATACATGGGCGTAGGCAGGGGGGGGGCACTTGCACCCCCCCAAATCTTGGCAAAATAAAAAACGTTATATGTTTGCCAGACGTTTTTTAAGGGTTTATTAGTAGGAAAACGGAAAAAAGATGCATCAATCGATACACTGAAGGAGTTATTACTAATTACTAACGTATTATAAACATACATTTTTTTTATAGTTTTAATGTGTTTTCGTTTTCATATTAGCTTGAAGTGAAATAGCTGTGTGCTTTGTTCTACATTCTAGCTTCTCAGACTATTCTCCTCTGAAAACTCTCTGTATGGTCTATAGCTTTTGCGGCTGATAAAGCTGCTATATATATATATATATATATATATATATATATATATATATATATATATGGTGAGGTCACCCCTAGGAAAAAATAATTTAATTTCACGCTTACAACGTCTATACCAATGTTTACTTACTTTAAAACACTGCTTATGAACACATCTGATTAAAAATACAATATTTCAAAAACAAAAACATATACTATTTTTATTTTATTTCATAACGTATATAAAAAGTTTATTTCCCCATACCATATTTTCTTAAAAACATTGGAAAAGAACAATCTTGGAGGAATTGTAATGGGGATGTCGCTCAAATTTTGGGGGAAGGAGGCAGATTCAACGGTGCAAGACGCTCGACCCCCACATTCCACCCAATTATGACCGTATAACGCACGGAGGCAAAAAGAATTAGGTTAAAATAATTCACAAAAAAAAAAAAAAAAAAATAACTTTAAATTGTCTTTTCGCTTCGCCTCTAAAAATGCTTTATTTTTATCTGTACTTTCGTTTTGATATAAACTACATTTATTAATTTAACATTAGCGTATCGTTAAGTAACCTTAACCATATATATATTATATATATATATATATATATATATATATATATATATATATATATATATATATATATATATATATATATATATATATATATATATATATAATTTATCATCTCCCTCTAACTCTATGGTCTAACCTTTTCCCTGGAAAACAACTCGAGATTGTTATAAAATAATCATAATTGATTAAGGCATTTTTAAATTTAAATTAACCGACCTCACTTCATCCCCAACAAACATCGCCGGCATACATCTCAAAGGAGGAGACGTAGTTTTTGCCGTTGTCCGTCGTCGTGCTGATGACCACCTTGATGGAGAAGGTCTATCATGGCTCTGACTAAATAGGAGTCTCTCTGCTGGACAATCGTCTCCTTGATGCCGAGGACCGCTTTCTTCCTGTTGAGGCTGACGGGATCGATCCAGTGCACTATCACACCAAGAAGCTCCGGTGGTGGTTGGACCAGCTGTCGGGAGTTGTGCCGACATACATGATGCTCGTCAGGAGGGTGCTGATGGCGATCTTGGCTTCCTCCCCCTATCTGGCCAATGTCCCTGTTCATCTTCCTCCTTGAGATGGCTTGAACTCTGGTTGATAAACTCTCACAAAGCCACGGAGTTCGTCGGGTGATAGGGTACAATTTTTTTTTTTTTTTTTTGGAGCTATAGTGCACGTTTATATATATATATACTATATATATTATATATATATCTATATTATACTATATATATATATATATATATATATATATATATATATATATTTATATATATTATATATATAATATATATATATATATATATATATATTAAACTGAGTATAACTAAGCATTTAAATGACTAAGCGCTCTTTCAAATTGCCGCATATTGATTTATATTTAACTATAATTTATTTTGATACGTGGGCAAGGAAACGTAAATTTACCCATTGGAAGTTACAAACTAAATATAAAATTAAGCTCACCCTTCGTTAAAAATTTTTTTTTTCCATCTTCAGCTCTCTTCTGGTGACACAACTTTAACATTTCCTCCCGATGATGCTTTTGGTTGGAGGTGGAAGCAATTTGATTATCTAAAAAAATTATATATTTAAAAATGTTAAAGCCAATGCTAAAGAATTCCCCATAGTCATTTAATTTACCGTGAAAAGTTTCAAAAACTTATCTAGGCTCATCTTCAGCACTAACTAAATTTTACAAAATTTACTTTAAAATATATATATATATATATATATATATATATATATATATATATATATATATATATATATATATATATATATATATATATATATATATATATATATATATATATATATATAGATATATCGAGACCGCCTAGTGGCGAATACAAATTTTTCTACCGAATATGTACTCTAACACGAGGAAGAGTTGATCCGATGGGAATACGTCAGGACGTTCATTTTCTGAACCTAAAAGGAATGCACAAAAAAAAAATATTCACAGTAATGAAATTAAATAGAAAAGTATTTAACGATAAGACACGTGAACCATGAGAAGAAATAACCATTATTTTTATTATTATTAAACACAATTACTACTAGATAGACGTACAGATGAGTCCTATGCTCTTGTACTGAACGAGACAGTTCCATAAGTATTTCTTGCTCTAAATCTCCTTCAAACTATGACCAACCTCAACACAAATTAAGTTTGATTCTTGAGAATTATTTAATTTTCTCATAATAGCCATGATTTTCTTGTCGATTTTAATATCTCCATACTTCGGCGTTTCAATATATATATAAATGTTTCATATCTATCTTAATTCTTGCAGAAATTCTTATCGACGCAAAGGTTTAGCCTCTCATCCTAGGACTTGAATTGCATCTTCAGATGAAGATCAGCCAGAAGTGTTAATATAAAAAAGTGTGTTCAAAATTTTCCACTTTTTAAACTCTACTTTACAGCAACCAAACTATTAGATTGTATAATCTACACAATAATAGAATCTTCACCAACCTTAATAACAAATTTGATGCCAAATATGTATTTTAGAGGGATCGAACACCCAAGTTTGGAAATTTGTGGCTCATTTTATACGGTCCGTAATTGTTTTTTTTTTCCTTTTCTGTCAGACAGCGAAAACTCTTGGGACCACCAAGGAGCAGCTGATTTCCTTCCAGCTGAATTTGGGATATAAGGCTCTCTGCTAAGATGACATCTTGCATGGTTATCTGGATGGTGGTATAAAAAAGGAGGGCTAATCCATTTGATCATAACATCAGCAAAACTCAAGCTCTGTCGTTGGACTCTAGAAAGCGTATACAGGGTTACCAGCTAATAATACCTCTCATGCAAGAGATCAAAACAACCATAAGGAGCGTTCCATGATGGTGCTGGAGCAAAGGAAAAAAATCTATGCAAGTTATGGTATATACATCTATATAGGTTGGAAATCCTATGTTGGGACACTTCACAAATAAGGTTAGGTGTCTGGTTAATCAATAAAATTTTGCTTAGAAGGGGAGATATAAATAAATAAATAAATAAATAAAAAATATAAAATAAATAAGTAAAAAAAATATAAATAAATAAATATAAATATAAATAAATAAATATAAATATATAAAAATATAAATAAATAAATATAATTATAAATATAAATATAAATAAATAAATAAATAAATAAAAAATATAAAATAAAAAAAATATATAAATAAATAAATATAAATATAAATAAATATAAATAAATAAATAAAATCAATAAATAGATGAAAATAAAAAATATAAATAAATAAAAATAAATAAATAAAAAATAAATATTTAAATAGGGTATGTAAATAAATATGTAAATATTTGAATATGTAAATATTTAAATAAATATTAAATATTTAAATAAATATTTAAAAATATTTAAATAAATATTAAAAAATATTAAAAAATATTAAAATAAATTAAATTATTAAAAATAAATTTTCTAAAATATATAAAGGTAATCCTATTTTTCGACCACATATGTATTTAAGGAGAAAATTTCTGTTGCATTTATTTTTACCCTCCACAAAATGACTATAATATTTAAACAGTTTAAATTTATATTAAACGGATTCTTCTTAAAAAAAAAGTCCCGCTTGGATTAATGTGATTCTAAAGTTGATATAATGGGGGTGATGAAGGATACTTGTCACTTTACCATATGCGAAACGAGAAAGTTTTTGGTTTTGGCATATGAGCCACTAGTGGAAACTATCTCCCCTTCTCGCCTTCATCGCTTGATTCTGCGAGGGTGGGTTACGCAACTCTGAAGCAAAGTCTTTTTCAAGAGTTTTTGATAGTCGGATAGCAGGAAAGTAAGAATTTTCTTCTTATTTAAGTATCAAGAATTTAAAGGAGAGTGTGACACACTTTCGCTCATTCTAGCTCTCGTTCCATAATATATATGGAACTAGAAAAGATGTTTCGGATGCTGCTAAATTGCAGTACTTAAAATCTTTGCTGTCTGTTAATGCCCGAAAAGACATTGAGCACCTGCCTAAAATTAATGAAAATTTGGAGGTAGTACTTGACATTTTAAAGAATCTTTTTCTCGACTAATCTTGTATAATCGATTCGTTGTTTCACAAAATAGATGCTTGCCCCTCTTTTAAGATAATCGCACTCTTGAAAAGATAAGGTGATGGTTATTTCAGAGATTAAAGCGTATCTCCATGAAATCAAAGAGTTTGGGTTGGATCAACTAAAATGTAGTTTTATGATTAGTTAATGTAACAAATAACGCATTTCTTGAGTTTGGTAGATCGGAATTTTTATCGGTTACAAAAACTATTTTGTGGAGGTATGGTTTTAGCTGTAGACATAATGTTACATTCAATAATTTGTTTTGTATGTGGTTCTAAAACAATCCTCTCTAAAGAGCAGACATTGTACTTTGTCATCTACGATAAGAATATTACTTTGTACTTCTGATAAATATAAATCCCTTATATTGTTGTTTAAGATTCTCATATTTTCTGTAGTTTTGGGTTAAGCTGGAGCTGGTTCTGATAAAGCAATTGGTGATTCACTTTCTTTTTTGAAATGAGAAATGAGGAGACTATGTAAGTGGAGAAACTAAATTATCTCTGTTTAACTCTCTCTCATAAGTTGAATTAGATTCTCCCATATAATTTGGATGAACAGGCAGTTGGATTTGATACTTCCATAAAATTGGGATAAACAGGAGCTGGAGCCATCTATAGCTGTGGATATATAAGAATCATTTTGGAGATTAAACTCATCTTTTGTTGGTGGATGGAGTGCGTCAGCTCAAAAGCAACCTTCTTAAAAGCTCTGGGAGAAGTTGCATCCGAGCCGCTTGCCCTTCTCACCTTCATGGATTTCATTATAACAGATACTAGGAATTGATGTGCAATTTATTAGTTATATTTTTTGGTTCCTCTATTTCTAACTGTTCTTTAATACTTTTTACAACTATCACCCCGTTCACTGCAGAGACCTAATCGAGGATAGTAATAATAATATCTCTATATTAGCACATTCAATCACTAACAAAGATATAAATCCCTGCTAACCCCACATGATGCAGATTTCGCACGTGAGCACAGACGCAAACTTTAAAGTGAGAAATATTAAATTTGGCAGGAAACAAAGATGATGGAAGAGATTTCTACAGAAAGAGGTAATTGCAAAGAAGAAATCACCACAGGGAAGAAGCCTAGAATTCCAAATATCCACACAAAATTCATGTGCAGACACTACATCCTTTGTGCAACGAGGGCATCGTAAAATTGGTGTCATGCAAGCGGTCATTTCTCTAACACATGCCGCTGCAGCACCTATAAAATAAAAAAGCACCAACGTCAAGTCGCATAGATAGAGGATCAAGTCGATTTGGAAAAGAAAAATTTCAAAGCTTTTGACCTTTGACTCAAGATACTATTCAAAAGATGGGTGAAACATTAACTCAACCACGTCCATCCTCAAGATATGAGAGCATTACTCCACACAATGAAGGATGAGACTCTTTTTAAGACTTGTTTTTCGTTTGTTATGGCTAAGGAAATTTGTTTTGTTAACAGAAAAGTAAAGACAACCATCAAAATAGGTAAAAAAGTTCAAAGATGTCTTTAAAATGGAGATTTACAGAAGTTGAGTTTTTAAAGAGTTGAATTTCATAGGGTTAAGACAACACCGCCAGGAAATTCTTTTCAGATCAGCGAGAATGGAATCAAAAAACTCTTTGATTCAAAAGATGAGCAGATTTGAAATGATACAGAATTGTGTAGAATTAATGGAAAGGGTTGGATGGGCAATTGGGAATATCGTTAATGAAAAAAAAAATAAAGCGTATGAGACAATTATGTGGGACACCAAAATTGACAGGAAAAGAAGTCCCCATCAACGACAGTAGACGGAAAGATTTGAAATAATGCTAGACAAAAGTATGCAAGGAGGAGGAAAATGAAAATGAAAGAAGGGGAAAGCTTGGAGAGCAGCGATAACTGAGATGAATATGTATATTATTGTGTTTTTCATCCTTAGCGATGTTTATTGATTCAAATGTTGAAGATTTGACCTTTAATCTGTTTATAATATTCAATAAAAGAAAAACCAGTTCTCAAATAAATATATAATTAGTTAATAATTCAACCCTACATAAAATATTTACAACCTACCTAAAAATATCAATTTGTGAGATCAAAGAAAATACAATCGATATATCATGTAATTTAAAATTCATAATCGATATTTTCACAAATTCAAGTAGGTTAATTTAAATTGTTACGTTGAAGCACAGTAAAATTCACTGCAACATTCCACGGGATCACTGTAGTAAGTTCCTTGTTACCAACAACCAGACTTACGAAAAAAAAGTCACTTGATCACTTAAATTCTAGGAGCGGCTATGCATCAGCTTACAGCAAACATCAGGTGTCATCATTCACAATATCAAAAAAAAGAGACGAAAGAATATATTAATAACAAACATTTATCCAAATGCAGGCACGGATTTAACCATTTGAATTATAATGCAAGTACTTTAATACTGGCTACGCCAAGCAATGTTTATAAAGACTCGGTTAAGTTAATAAAGACACTTTTCACAAATCACAAGTAAAATTCATGAGAGATTAGTTAAGTTAAGTTAGGCAAAAAAAAGTCACTTTCGAGAAATCGTAGTAACAGCATTGTCTTATGCAGCCATATTTAAATGAATGTACGTACGTACGTACTTAATTAATGTTAACACCGTATAATATTGTGAAGGTACAACCCACAAACCACGATTCAGGACTCCTCATATAAATATACCAATTTTCTCGTGAGCAACTTCTTTAGTAGTAGATGACAATAATTTCGAACCACTTTGTTTTCCAAAACGTATCCTCTTTGTAAACCTCATCATTTAGACCGGTAGTAACTATTTCTGTAATTAGCAGTCTTCTAGACCTCCTACTACCAGTGCCAAGCTCCAGACTCGATCCCTATTAACAAAAAACTATCAATTCTTTCTCCCTTTTTTTCATTTTTAAACAAAAACGTTTACTAGCAAAATATAAAATATATACAATAGTTAGCTTACCGTTCATCACGGGATATTCTTCTTGAAGTTTACTTCTTTTTTAACCTTCCGTCTGGGAACTTCAAATTCATTTCATTCTTTCTCCTCGAGATCGTGAGAGCAATCTAATGTTTTACATGCTTCCATAATTAATTAACCTACTCTCGCTTTCAACTTTTTAGTTGGTTTGACTCTGACATTCCTCCTTATCCAAGTTTGGAAAACCCCAAACTTAAAAAGAACGCAAAGAGAAAAAAAAAAAAAAAAAAAAAAAAAAAAAAAAAAAACCATTAAACCTACCATACCTTCAATCCCATCTCTCATACTTTCTTCTCTTGTAATTCAGTGTTCTTAGCTTTCTCTGAAACTCGATGTTTCTTTCCATTTCTTCCTTTAAAATTCTCCATCTGTTTGAATTTTGTCCTCTAATAAATTTTCTTCCCTTTTCTTCTCCCATACTCCCTGCTTCCTCTCTTACTTCATTTGTGCCCTCGATTGCAGTCGAGGTCAAGGGTAAATCGTCCAAAACTCTACGCTGCCACCAAATGTTGTGTTTTTCATTCTTTGGGATGTTTATTGATTCAAATGTTGAAGATTTGACCTTTAATCTGTTTATAATATTCAGTAAAATTATTCAACCCTACCTAAAATATTTACAACCTAGCTAGAAATATCATGATTTGTGAGATCAAAGAAAATACAATCGATATATCATATCATAATTTAAAAGTTGTTAAGTTGAAGCAAAGTAAAATTCACTGCAGCATTCTACGGAATATAAAATAAATCGATTCAAGTTTCTTAAACCTAAACATATAAAATAAATCAATTAAACACCGGCTTGAAAACAAAACGCATATATCTTCATTAGTATCTTCATAGATTCTATGCTGTATTTTTACAAAAATCAGTGTTTACTACTAGAAAATTTGCATCTAGGGGAGTCTTTCTAACTTATTTTCAAGATTTTCTAACATTTCCTGCATGCTAGTAATTTTAAAGTTAACTTTATTGAAATAATTGTCGATTTGATGCAGGAGAAAATTGACTCTTAAAGGAATTCATGAAACTAGTCAAAAGATCATGATAACGTTCAAAATTATTATGATTTTCAATAGGCCTATTTAATACTAACCTAACGTAATTTAGGTTTTGACTTAATTCTAGTTGCCCTTCTCGAGCTCTATCTATTTTGAAGTACCACAATCATGGTAAAATAGATTTAATTTGTCGAGCTACTTCCGCTAAAGATCTGCATCTAGCAATTTTAACCTATTTCCTTCGTCATTGTGAACGGATATTTTCAGGGATATTCGCCATACAATCTTGTGCGGGGAAGTTCAGCTCTGTATAAGAACATAAAGAAATATAGGGACAGTAAGAAGCCACAGGACCTATCGAGACTGTCCCAGTCAACCCACTAACCAAACATGCTCTCATGCAAATCCACAAAGCACCCTAGGGCTTGTGAAATTCATGTAATAGTTGTTTTTTACAATTAAAGAATCGATTGTATAGACAAAATGTACGTAAATAATTTTAACTTCAAATAATTTGGGAAAACCATTGTTTTTACGTACGATACAATAATAAAAAGATATATATATGTTGGCGCGTGTAACTTTCACCAACAAAACTTAGCTTATGTTTTTCAAAATATTAATTAAACAAATGTTTCTTGAACAAAAATACCAAACGAACTCGTAAGAAAGAAAAAATACAAAACTTAAATTCATTTTCCCTGTTGCGTTAAAATTTCAAGATAACTTAATTATCCGCTTCATGTTGAAACAGGCGATTCAATGCTTACGACTGGTACAGGATTTGTTTCTTTCTCAGTATGTAGCTATCCATAAACAAATCCAATTCCGTAAGCCTAAAGGGAAATAGCCTTAAGTGCGCATCTCATCGCCATCTTGATGCAAATTATAATTTCACAGCATCAATTGTCAACCATAAATTCAGTTTGTCTAAATTTAACTTAACTTCCAATTTCAAGTTTGATTTAAATTTGTCTTAATTCAATGTTAAGCTCAAAGTCACTTTCAAATTAAATTATCAAATGTCATAAAATTTACTATCAGAATTTTATACCCAATTTCTAAAATTAAGAAATAATACGCTTATGTGTTATTATTGTAATTGATAATACTAATTGTTACTATTAACTAATTAACACTAATAACTACTACTGCTATTATTACTATTGATTTTTATCGAACTGTTTTGCGATTACATAATTTATGATTTCTCGGTTTAAAGATAAAGGTGATAATAAAGTACTTTCAGCTTTTCTTTTTATTTCTTTTATAATTTTCTTTTATAATTTTATTTTCTTTTATAATTGATAAAAGATAAGATAAAAGATTAAAAAATTAAAAAAAAAATAAATAAATGAAATATAAAAAAATAAATAATAAATAAAAAATAAATAAATGAGTAAAATATATAAATAAATAAATAATAAATAAAAAAGAATAAATAAAAATAAATAAATAAATAAATAAATAAATAAATAAAATAAATAAAAATAAAGAATGAAAAACTAAAGAATAAAAAACTAAAGAATAAAAAACTAAAGAATAAAAAACTAAAGAATAAACAAATAAAGAATAAACAAATAAAGAGTAAACAAATAAAGAGTAAACAAATAAAGAGTAAACAAATAAAGAATAAACAAATAAAGAATAAACAAATAAAGAATAAACAAATAAAGAATAAACAAATTAAAGAATAAACAAATTAAAGAATAAACAAATTAAAGAATAAACAAATTAAAGAATAAACAAATTAAAGAATAAACAAATTAAAGAATAAACAAATTAAAGAATAAACAAATTAAAGAATAAACAAATTAAAGAATAAACAAATTTAAAAAAATATATATATAAAAAAATAAAAAATGAGGTCCTTACTAAAACTTAGACCTAATTACAAATAGAAATTTTATTGAATTATGACGCGGCATACAATTGTTTACCAATGAATCTAATCTAGTCTGAAGCTGCTGTTCATCTGTTTTGGGCGTTCCACATTTCATGTGTCTTGCCGATAGTCTTGGTGAAAGGGCTTCTCAAACTAGAGTTCCAGCCAGGCACCTAGCAAAATAAAGATTTAAAAATTATGTGTGCCCCACAGAGGTGGTGCTTGGGAAGTTCTCGACGGATGTCCTCGTCCTTATCTACCTCCACCTCATGAGGTTCATATACTACATATACTTCATATACTACAAACCCAATATGACTACACCCTATTCACCTTGGAGCATTGCTTATTTGTTTTGAGCTGTAAACTTAGGTCAACTTTTCTATTTTCTGGTTAAGCACCTTAACTTGTTTACTGCTCAGAGATGCTATTCCAACTCCATTTCAGTGCTCTGCAGCTGCATATTGCTTCTATGCAATATACAACCTCAGTTGTACGTAAATTGGACTGGTTCATCGCCTATTTCTAATTCATCTTAGTCGTTATATCCAACTTAATTTCCCTGAGTCCTATTGTGAATTACTTATTAATAAGTCCTTTCCCGGGAATTGGTACTCAAGTGCAAGGAAGAGTTGATCTGAAGGAAACACGTCTGGTCTGTCATTTTCTGAACCTAAAAGGAATCTCTTGTCAAGTCATAAAATCTTCTGTAATTCACATGATCTTCGAACCATGTTGCGGCTAATTTGTCTTTTATCATGCTTTTCACTGCTGTAGTGGTCATTATACACAATCCTATCTTGATAGCGGCTAGATCTAACAATTTTGCAGGTTGACCTCGTATATTGTCATTCATACTGATAAATTACATAAATACATATAATCGTTTGCATTGGAAATGCTATTTGCTGCTTCTTTTCAGTAATATAAAAGTATAACTTCAATACTATATTAAGACAAATACCTCCCATATATATACTGTATATATGCTTAGTTAAACTAATTATGACTTTACACAATTTTAACAACATAGTTACATGAGACTTCATTCACCTTAGAGCATTGCCTATTTGTTTTGAGCTATAAACTTATGTCAACTTTTCTATTTTCTGGTTAAACACCTTAACTTGTTTGCTGCTCAGTTGCTATATAAATTGCTATATAATAAATTACTTAGAACAAAATATATATGTATTACATTAGTGGTTAATTAATTAGTGCCACCACTACTTTTGCAGATTTTCGTGATAGAACATTTTTTTTCTATGAGTTTTAGTTCCATCATGATCTCGTTGGACTTCTCCTTTTTGCATTTATAATTACATTGTGTCATTATTTTCAATATCAAATAGTGTAGCCAGTACACATTGCTTTGAGCAGCAAAATTCTTCCAGTTATATACCTGAAGCCATATCGAGACCAACTGTCTCGCAGTCCCGAATACAAATTTTTCTAAGTCCTTTCCCGCGAATTGGTACTCTAGCGCAATAAAGAGTTGATCCGAAGGGAAGACGTCTGGTCTTATTTTCTAATATATATATATATATATATATATATATATATATATATATATATATATAATATATTATATTGTATATATTTTTTTTTATTAATATATATATATATATATATATATATATATATATATATATACCTGAAGCCATATCGAGAATGACTGTTCGTGAGACATGAATTTGAATTTTTCCAAGTCCTTCCCCGCGAATTCGTACTCCAGCGCTAGGAAGAGCTGATCTGAAGGGAACTCCGGGCGGTCGTTTTGTGTTCCTAAAAGGAATGCACAAATTAAAAAATAAGACACATGAACCATGAGAAGAAATAACCATTATTATTATTATTATTATTATTATTATTATTATTATTATTATTATTATTATTATTATTATTATTATTATTATTATCATTATTATTATTATTAAACACGATTTCTACTAGATAGATGTACAGATGAGTCCTATGCTCTTGTACTCTGGAACTGAACGAGACAGTTCCTTAAGTATTTCTTGCTCTAAATCTCCTTCAAACTATGACCAACCTCAACACAAATTAAGTTTGATCCTTGAGAATTATTTAATTTTGTCATAATAACCATGATTTTCTGGTCGATTTTAATATCTCCATACTTCGGCGTTTCAATATATGTAAATGTTTCATATCTATCTTAATTCTTGCAGAAGTTCTTATCGATGAAAAGGTTTAGAATCTCATCCTAGGACTTGTATTGCATCTTCAGATGAAGATCAGCCAGAAGTGTTAATATATAAAGGTGTTTTCAAAATGTTTCACTTCTTAAACTGTTTTCAAAATGTTTCACTTCTTAAACTCTACTTTACAGCAACCAAACTATTAGATTGCATAATCTACACAATAATAGAATCTTCACCAACCCAAATAACAAATTTGATGCCAAATATGTATTTTGGAGGAATCGAACACCAAGTTTGGGAATTTGTGGCTCATTTTATACGGTCCCTAACGGTTTTTTTCCCTTTTCTGTCAGACTGCGAAAACTCTTGGGACCACCAAGGAGCAGCTGATTTCCTTCCAGCTGAATTTGGGATATAAGGCTCTCTGCTAAGATGACATCTTGCATGGTTATCTGGATGGTGGTATAAAAAAGGAGGGCTAATCCATTTGATCATAACATCAGCAAAAGTCAAGCTCTGTCGTTGGACTCTAGAATGCGTATACAGGGTTACCAGCTAATAATAACTCTCATGAAAGAGATCAAAATAGAACCATAAAGAGCGTTCCATGATGGTGCTGGAGCAAAGGAAAAAAATCTATGCAAGTTCAGGTATATATATCTATATAGGTTGGGAATCCTATGTTAGGACACTTCACAAATAAGGTTAGGTGTCTGGTTAATCAACAAAATTTTGCTTAAAATATAAAATAAATAAGTAAAAAAATATAAATAAATAAATAAATAAATAAAAGAAAATAAATAAATAAGAAAAATATAAATAAATAAATATAAATATAAATAAATATAAATAAATAAATAAATAAATAAAAATAAAAAATAAATAATAAAAATAAATATAAATAAAAAATAAATATTTAAATATGTAAATATTTGAATATGTAAATAAATATTAAAAAATATTTAAATAAATATTAAAAAATATTAAAATAAATTAAATTATTAAAATAAATTTAAAAAAAATATAATATAATTTTCCTTTGCGACCATATATGGATTTAAGGAGAAATATTCTGTTGCATTTATTTTTTTACCCTCCACTAAGGAGGATATATTTAAACAGTTTAAATGGTATATTAAACGGATTCTCCTTAGAAAAAAAAGTCCCCTCGGATTAATCCTACTACCGGTGCCAAGCTCCAGACTCGATCCCTATTAACAAAAAACTATCAAAATCTTTTCTCCCTTTTTTTCATTCTTAAACAAAAACTTTTACTAGCAAAATTTAAAATATATACAATAATTAGCTTATCGTTCATCACGGGATATTCTTCTTGAAGTTTACTTCTTTTTTAACCTTCCGTCTGGGAACTTCAAATTCATTTCCTTCTTTCTCCTCGAGATCGTGAGAGCAATCTAATGTTTTACATGCTTCCATAATTAACCTACTCTCGCTTTCAACTTTTTAGCTGATTTGACTCTCGTCTCTGACAATATCTTCAGTAGAATTCAAATGCCGAAAGTTTATAATGATGTTTAGAAACAAAGGACGTAATACCAGATGATTCAAGAGATGAAACTTATGAATGGTTTCAAAGATCTTAGACGGAAAACAAGTGAGACCTGTAGGGCGTCAGATAGAAATTCCCATTTTTTCGTTATATTCATCCCAAGGACCCAAAGTTTTAGCATCTCGGGACTATAATTTCCACGTAGATATGAATTTCCTAGGAAAACCAACGATGAGCAAATGTTTTGATTGTTTGTTCTTAAACTATTGAGACATCTGAAATTATCAATATTATATATATATATATATATATATATATATATATATATATATATATATATATATATATATATATATATATATATATATATATATATATATATATATATATATATAGAAAAATATGTACAGAATCCCTAACTTTAAATCAACCAAGTTATTAATTATTAGCATCTCGGGAGTGTATCTTCCTAGAATCAGATAACATTTTTCTAGGGAAGAAAATAATAATAATATAATAATAATAATATAATAATAATAATAATAATAATAATAATAATAATAATAAATAATGAATTAATAATGATATAATAATATAATAATAATAATAATAAAAAAATAATAATTACCATTTTTTTCCTTATACTCATCCCATAGTTTAAGCATCTCGGGAGTATATCTTCCTCGAAGCAGAAGACATTTTTGGGAAAATATGTACAAAATCCCTAACTTTAAATCAACCAGGTTATTATTTACTTGATATCGAAGACGCTATAATCCGACTCCTCAATTTCTTGTACATCCAACTCTGATGCTAACATGCGCTATAATGATAATTACATAAAACATAGAAAGGAGAGGAAGCTTGGAGAGCAGCGATATATCAAGAGTCACCATACAATACAACACAGTCCTTAAAAAAAAAAAAATTGAGTAGAACCATAAATCTGACGATTAGATAAGTATATCTTGCAGTAGAATTCGTTCGCCGAAAGTTTATACTGATGAAAAGAAACAAGGGACGTAATACCAGATGATTCAAGAGATGAAACTTATGAATGGTTTCAAAGATCTTAGACAGAAAACAAGTGACACATATTCCTCGGAATAAGCTGGACTATGTGAGCTTCCAAAACTGATGCAAAGTGTTAATACGGAGGCACAGAGAGTATAACTGAAAATGCAGGCACGGATTTAAGGCAGAATCAACCTCCTTGTTACAGATTTCTTGTGAGAGAAAACGCCCTCTGAACAGTTTCCCAAAGTTTCTTTTAACCGTTGGACCGTTAAGCTTTTTCCGAGATTGATACAGCTATTAAATCGTGTTCGACCAAAACCTCAGACTTCCTGGTTCATGGCTGTTCTTTAATGTTGTCGTGACAGACAAAAAAACAAAGTTCGTTGAGAAGATTCTCGGTTCACCGCCAATCTTCAAACTTTTCCTTTCGTTATTTCGTTAGCCACAGCGAATTTTGGCTGTTTACAAATACAAAAAAAAAATTAATTTGAATAATAATAATAATAATAATAATAATAATAATAATAATAATAATAATAATAATAATAATAATAATAATAATAATAATAATAATAATAATAATCAGATTTTTATTGCTCAAAATGTATAATTATATATATAAAAAAAATATGTTTAAAATTAGGAATAATAAAAATATTTTATAAGAAAGAGAAATTAAACATTGTGGAAATATTCCCTAAAACCAAATAATTTGAACAATGAATATAATTCTTTTTGCTTTACTCATAATAGGAAAACTTTTAATATAATTTTTATTTATTTGGTTATTAATTGGTATAGAACCCAACCCGAAAATGGTTATAATTTTCTTAATATTTAGCCAATTTTGACCAAATAAAAAACAAACTAGCCTTTTCTTACCCCTAAAATGTTGTTTTCACGCGTTTTTCTGAGTCTGTTGACCTACTTATTATTATTTATTTTTACTAAAATTATCTTTTAATTATCAAACACCTAAAATTTCAAAATGAGCCTTTTATTAACTAATAATTTTCGTAACTATTAATATAAATACTCCAACTAAATCGACCTATGTAAATAATAGAAGGAATGTTTAAATTGCAAAATGTTAACGTATCTGGCTGGAGATCTTGCTATTTCTTTTTTATGTACAAATTATGTATTTGAAAAATGTTATGCTTCTTCACTCTTCTCTGCAATGACAGCCGATTTGCTTCTCTTCCTTGTAGATTACATATTTGTAGTATTTTTTGTTGATCTTCAACACCAAATTTCTTCTTACAAACATAATTTACATAATATTCTTGAAATGCTTTAAATATCTTTTCTTTGGTCAACTTTAAGTTGACCTGTTCGCGTCTTTTCACGAACCTTAAATTTGGCATTGCTGAAACAATACAATTGTTAACTTTAATTTTTATTACTATTATATATATAGTTCCTGTGAGTTCAATTAATGTAATTGCCGTAATGAAGCTATAAACATTTATGGTACAAAAATGATATAAAAAAGTTAATTGAAGTTTGTTTTATTGATTTGTCTAAATTTTGTATTTATGGTTTCGAAAAAAAAAAAAAAATAATGCTAGGAAAATTATAACCAACAAATGCGATAGGCTTCACTTCGTACGTTTTCCGATAATAGATAGATACATCGATGGCATTATTATAAGCTTTAGGAATGGTAAAAAAAATTCGTATGTTTAATTTGTTAGCTTATTGCCATCGACAGTATAAAGTATAATTTTAAATGCATCTTAATAAGGTTAAGGAAATTTGTCGATATAATTATGCGTTAGTTATAATACCGAAAGGTGAAAAGGAGGATAATGAATGATAATGAATGAGTCAAAGGAGATTTAACTCTCCATCAGCGGGATAAAAATACAAGGTCTAGGCGATGTTGTCTAAGAAATAGAATTATTTCTTGATCACCGGGATTTCCCGAAAGACTATCCCAATGTTTGCTCAGTTTTTCAAATTTCTTACGCTTTTTTGAGAGGTTTGTCAATCTAGTAGGCAGATCGTCAAGAGCATTTTGATGCTCCTTTGTAAATCGAAAGTTAACTTCCTTTAGTTTATCTAAAAATATCCAGATACTGGGGTAAGTGCTTCCCACCAACTTATTCATTTGACTATAGAAATTTTCTACGTCATTGTTATTCCTATCCATTCTTTTGAAAATGCTGAGAATTAAATAACCCACGCCCTCTACCCACAATGATTGCCCGTATAGCACTTGAAATGCATTGCTCAGGTAAGAGTGGGACGCACAAAATGAGACTAATATAGTTTACGAATTCATCATTCCAACTACACAATCCATTTTTCTTTATGTAAGAAATTTGCGAGGAATATTTAAGAGGATCAAATTAAAAATTTAGGGGCAAATTTTTTATTCCTGGATTGCTTCAATTTTTTGTGGGTGAGGAGGGGGCTTACTCACTGACTATGAGATTCCCTCAAGGCTTTAATTTTAATGCCTCCTTCGGGAGGGGTATACAAGATGACTTTGGCATGTTCAGTTTAGTTTGGCTGTCGTCGAATGATGATGTCTTAAAATTTAGAAGCAACAGAAGATTGAGATAATTTTGCTAAAGCTAATGTTTTACTACGTCTTGCAGGGTAAACTGATCTGGAAATAGTATTAGATTTATTTTCTTTGCTCTCTAATGAAGCCATAGCAAAACTCCTAAGATAATCCCTCGCGATTCCGCGTTGGTATTTTTTGGCCCCCAAAGTTTTTATTTTAAAATTTCGCAAACCTTTTTCTGTTCTATTTTTTTTTCGTTCTAGTTCCAAAAATAAAATTACCACCGGGTTGTACCCTTCCCTTTAAACAAAAAAAGTAACATATAACTTTGATTTTAAAATAACTGTAATATTAAGGCAGGTGGTGTTCAACACTGATTTTCATAAAAATCACAGCAAAGATTCTAAACAAAAATAGTAATGAAGTAATAAGGTATATTAAAAAAAAAAGGTAAATGTCTAGATTTGAATCAGTGTATATTTTCTGAAAAAAAATTCTAAGTTCAGAAAAGTTAGTTAAGTTTTTTAAGAAAATTCTTTAGTGGCAAGCTTCTGGAATTATGCCAGCTTACCATTAAACAATTTTCTTAAAAAACTTAACTTTTCTGAACTTAGAAATTTTTTCAGAAAATATTGCACTGAATTCAAATTATAGGAGTAAATACTAAAAAAAAGGTGACATCTTTAGTTAAAAAAGTTACACCCTGTCAAAGTTTAGAAAATCCTATAGGCTTTTCTTATACTTTGAATGAGTGGAACACCATTTTCTCACACTAAAAGGCATTTGTTACTTTGTCTTATTGATTTCTAAATTAACCTATGCCTTTAGTGTAGAAAATGGTGTGCCACTCAGCCTGAGATTTCTCTAAACTTTGACAGGATGCAATTTTTTTCCCTAAAGACATGACCCATTTTTCAGTTCATTACTATCTTTATAGATACTATGCTGTAATTTTTACAAAAATCAGCATTTAGTACTACCAGACTGGCATCTATCCGAGCCATCCTAACTGAATTTCGAGATTTTCTAGCATTTTCTGCATGACAGTAATTTTCGAGTGAACTTTATTGAAATCATCATTGATTTGATGAACAATAGAATTAATTTTTATAAAGGAATTCATATAATTAATTAGAAGATCATGATAACGTTCAACGTTACCATGATTTTCAACCGCCATATTCAATACTAAACAAACATAATTTAATTTTTGCCTTAGCTCTAATTCTCCTTTAGCTTTACCTAATTTAACTAAGCTATTTTCGTAACATGATATAGTTTCTAAAATTTTTTGCCGAGCTCTCTCCCCTGAAATATCCGAATCATTAGCTATAAAAACTATCTTAGCGTCACGTAGGCGGATATTTTCAGGGAGATTCGCATATAATCTTTCGCGGGGAAGTTTAGATTTATATGTAATTATATTCACAGTTGTTAAAATTTTATTCGAAACTATGGTGGCAATTTCAAGCCCACGGAAAATTTGGGAGGCCCTATGCCGAGCCCAAATCATAGCACTGCTAATTGAATTGAGCATACAAATAAATGGAAGTATAAGTGATCTGTTATAATCCCGTAGCCCATTTTGGGCATCTACATCTACATTCCTAAATAAGTTAAATAACCTATATAAATTTTGGTTCTGCTGGGCAGCATCCATCTAAATATAATCTAAATACTTAATCTAAATAGATAATCTTAATAAATAGATAAATCTAAATACTTACTAATACTAACTGCTTTACCTTAGAAACGACACAACAGAATACAGATACTGAATGACTAGTAGGATGCCGCAAGAGGATCCGCAATATATCGATATTGATATTTTTTTTCGATAGTAAAAAATATCGATGATATTTTCAGGATATTTTAACCCGATATATTGATATTTTATTTTCAGTATTTAATAATTCATATTTTTATTTTTTCAAAAAATAACATTAAGCAAAATGTCTGTTTGTATTTTTTTCAGGCCGCGTTGGATGATGGGGAATTTGTCTGATTAAGGCAGGATGCAGAAGGAGGTTCCAGATGATCAACAAAGAAGAAAAGAAGTGAAGGGCCTATAGCGTAAAGTAACAATTTTTCATAAAATATACCTATTGCGTATTTTACTTTTCAAATTAGATATTTATAAAAAAAGTAATGGGAAGGTATACTATATAATACAGACAATACTAGTTTTTGGATGTTAGGTTAAATTTTTTAATTTAAAATTTTAATTAATCTGAAATTAAAAATGTTTAAGTTTATTTGCGAAGATTTTCTACTTTACTCGAAGCTTTATTCCCTCTAAAACCACTTCCACTGCTAATTTAGGACCATGATTATAGTGTTTACTTTAAAAAAAGCACTATATAATATATATATATTATATATATATATATTATATATATATATATATATATATATATATATATATATATATATATATAAAAATCGGGGGTGAAGCCCCTCTGCGCTACTATTACCATAGTTTCTTTTATAGTATCTAATTAGTCTTTTGGAGTTTTGAAGCCAGACTTTGTAAATATTATTATTTTCCACTGATGGAGAAAACTTCAAAAGCTTATAAGCCCTATTTCTATTATTCAAAGGATATTTAATTTCATTTTTTCACCATCTAGGTTTTGAATTAGGTAAAGTTCGTTTTATTTTATATGGAACAATCTTTTTTCTTTTCTTTAAATATTTGTAGAAACGTATCCCACATTATAATTGCATTTACTGTTAATATATCATCCCAATCATAAGCTCTCCTTAAAGCCATTAAAATTTGCGTTCTTAAAATCTGGAATTTTTAAGTAATTGCTATGTATTTTGTTTTCAATCTTAATGATAAATTTAATTATGTTATGATCCCTTTTACCAATAGGTTCAATAACCTCAAAACTTCTTACCAAGTTCAATGACTCACTATTAATAAGTCTAAAATATTGTTTCCTCTCGTTAGATAATCAATTATTTTAAAAAGGAAATTATATATTAATAATTTTAGTAAGCTATTTTCTGCATCAAGTAAATTATAGTTGATATTTGGGAAGTTAAAGTCTTCTACAATTATTGTATACCCTTCTGAAATTCTGGTTAATTCAGTATACAAAGATACATCCATTACCGATTGTGAGGACGATGGACGATAGACATTTACTAAATTTAAATTTATATTCAATGTTTCTATTTTAATTCCAACAAGAAACGTCGTTACGCTCAGCTGCGAGCGTTCATTTGCTCGCGGTACATATGTGCGTAAATATTATGAATACTGTGATTACTAAATATGTAAAATACTATATGTAATTTTTTTTTTTTTTTTTTTTTTTTATGCTCGGGCATTTAATTTAACCTCAGTATTCTATTTCATTCGTTCTCTTCTATCCACTCATCAAATTTCAGCCTTCTAAATGTTTTTATAATAATTTGATTTTTTTCATAATAATAATAAAAGCTTAAATTTTACTATATATTCCTAATTTTTTGTGAAACTTAAAATTAATTGCATATGTTTTTTGTATATGTAATATGAGACCAAAAGTCGAAAACTTAGGGGACAGAAATGGCATGTTTAAAATTAATAGTATATAGATGATATCAATTTGATAAATGTTAGCTAGTTCTAGCTGAGTAGTGTGATATGTCTTTTATATAAATCATAACGCCTTCCACATTATTAGTTCTATCTTTGAAAAATAACTGATAACCATTAATTTGAAACTGATATAAAATCATGATCTTTAAAGTTGCACCATGCTTCAGAGATTGTAATTATATCGAAGATTTGTGTGTAAACAATAGCTTTAAACTTTATTTTGTTTCCAGATACTTCTTATGTTGAAAGATATAGCTTTCATTTCCCGATTGTTGAAAGGGGATTTAGACCTTTCCGAAAAACCTGTTTGCTACAGTTTATCTCCTTATGTATTTTTATTACTTGTGTGTTCAATAGTCGACCTAATCTTGCGTCACCAACATCATTCAAAGGAACCTCATCTTTTCAGAATAAATAATTATGCCCTTCAAAGCTACCCCAAAGGTTAGCAAACTGACGTTTTCTTCATTACAAATTTCCTCTAGTCGTATGTTAAAAATGTCGCTCTGCTGGAAGCTCTTAAACCCATTACCCAGCGAGGCAAAATTCCAAACATAAAATATTACCTGCTCTTTCTTTCAAATTTTTAATTAGTATTCTGCATTTGCCGATTTGGTCATTTATTGTATTTTCCATTTTAAACACATCGCGCGACCCAATCATAACACGCTACGCTATTGTCATCGATTTGTAAATCCTTAAGGATTTATCAATGTCAGATATTGTCCCCCCTCAGCAATTTTACATTTCCTATTTCTAGGGTTGCGTTTAACGAACTCTTCATTCATATTCTGCAAGATAGAGTTACCAATCAAGATGTCTCCGATTCACACCCTTAAACCTCCAGAAGGGAAAGGGATTTGAAAAGGGAATTCTAAATTCAGACTTCAATTTAGGTTTACATCCATTTGAGACCTTCATAAATGTGTCTTCCTTGTCAAAATCTTTGTCTTTAGAAGTACTGCGATTAATAACCTTAGTTATTCTAAGCAGTAAAAGGAATTGTTAAAATGAAAATAGTTGTGATTAAGAGAGAGAGGAGGATAATTGTTTTCAAGAATGAAGCGTTCAAGAAGAGAGATGGTGAAAGGGACGGGTACGGATGTGAATAGTGAGACAACGTGGAAACTAAGATTATGTGTTAGTGTTAATGTTTTTGATTTTTATATATGTGATAGGGAAATGTGTCCTATGAGAGATTTGAATGTGTTGACTAACCATTTAGATAATTTGTAAGTGTTAGAGTCAATATTTGATATGATTGGTCTGGGTGGTGTATTTTGTTTGTGTTTTTGGAATGCCGTAGAATTATGAGAGTTTGGGAAGTGTGGATTTAAGTTTATTATGGAGGAAGGGGAAATCAGATAGGATGTGTTTGAGCTTGTTGTTAAAGAGGTTTTGTGAGTTTTTTAATGGGTTATTGTTAATTAATGAGTATGTGTTGTTGTCAGTTAAAATTATGTAACATTTAGTGATGTATTCGTGATGGTTAAGAATAACAATGTTGTTGCCTTTGTCTGATCTAGTGACTATACTGTTTATTGTTGGAGAGTAATGAAAGAGCATTGTAGAATTTTTGTGGAATTTTTGTTGAGAGTGGTTGAGAATGTTAGAGGTTATTATACCTTTTAAGAAGTCAAAATTATAATGTAAATTGGTATTTGATTTTTTCCATATTTCGAAATCTGTAAGAAAACTTTTGATGGGATCAGTCTTTTGTAAGGAAAAGGAGAGTCCGTATCATAGGAGAATATTTTGATCCTCGGTAAGTTGGTAATCCGAAAGATTAATAATTTGTTCATTGTTCGAGTTTGTAGTCCAATTACTGTTGCAGTGAATTTTGTTTAATTTATTTTCCAAATTTTTACTTTTTATTAAAATTATTTCATCTTTCTTGTTTTGTGCAAAATTTAATAAATCGGAGAGTTCTGTTAAAGAATTAGGATGGGTGTGGTACCATAGGTTTTGGAACTCTTTTAAACATTTTAAAGGCTTTGCTAAACGTTGATTTAATTTCAAGTTTTATATGAGAAATCTTGTTGATTAGCAAGTGGCTAAATATTTCTGGGAAGGGTTCATATTTATAAAAGTTGATGGAAGAAGAAAGCATCAGTGTTTTAGGATTGACTAGATTCTTGAGACAGCATTGCATAAATTTTAGTTGAGTCTTCTTAATGCTGGCAGATATCATGCTGTCCATGTATTTTCTGAATTTTTTCCTCAAGATAAAGTCTAGATCTAATAAGATGTTATCAGACATGTTGAGATAGGATAGTATTAGCTTATTATATTTTATTTTATATTATATGTTTAACTGTCAAGAAATTTTACCACCACCTAATTTACCAAGGCATTATTTTACTGCTATATATATATATATATATATATATATATATATATATATATACTAAATATATATAACTATATATATAATATATATATATATATATATTTTTTTATTACTATATATATATATATATATATATATATATATATATTGGCCGAGCAACGGAATTTTCCAAACACCGCTAGTCATTTTTTGGCACACCCCATTGTACCGCAGCTCATCCAACCCTTATATTTTAAAAATCCACTTCACGAAAATACCCTTATATCCTTCTTCATATACCCATTAGTCAAAAGAAATACTACAAAGATATTTTTTTGTGAGAAAATGTATGACTGCTTTTAAATTAAAGTTTCAAAATTAATAACCTTGACCAAACAATCATCCAAGATAACTTTCTCCACCAACGGATGGTCAGATGCTCAATCGGCAGTTTCTTTTTCTGTGGCTAGTCATACCGTAGACAAGGACTTGATACGCCAAAATTGTGTTGTGCGCTCTGAACCATCCACTGAAATATCACACGGGTGAATATCTATCTCAGTGACGTGTTTAATGGAATGTTGGGGAAATGGAACTCATTTCCAGATGATATTCACTGTGCCATGTCATTAGACGCTGGTGCCAATATGAAAGTTCTGTTTCTTTCTTGAGTGAACACCACAAATTCCATCAGTCATCAGTTACACTTTAACATTAGAAACGATGTGACATGTCAAACATTGTCCCGAAATTGACCTACATTTTGAAAGAACTTCAATTAAAACCACTTTAATCATTCGACCATGGCTGAAACAGAACTTAACAAAATACCGGCCAGGATCGACGTTCCTCATCTTTCAGTTATGCATAACGTTACTTAGAACTGCAAATGATATTGATCCAATAACTTAATGCTTGTACGGCCGCTCTAATGATTAAATGAATGTCTTAACATCCTATGGCAATTCTTTTGTAACCAACTGTATCACTGTACTCAAACCCTTCGAAGATATGACCATGGTGATCATCAAAAATGGTCATCAATAGCTGATGTCATCCCTCTCGTAACCACTCTGAAGAGATATTTTTTTCCATCTGTCATTGACTGAGTATGAGTATTCCATATGAGATATGATATTGAGAGAAGCTTAGATTTCAGAAAGAGAAAAGACTTTTATTCCATAGCTACATTTTTGAATTCTAGATTGAAAGAAAAGAAGATAATTTACTTCTCAGTTTGTTTAGGGAAATGGCTAAAGTGAAGAAATTCAAAGACATGAATCTGAAATAGTGCATGGAAAACAAAGAGCAGCACACGTTGCTTGAATACCATACACAAATCACCACTATCACCGACATAATGTACGACAATTCTATGTTCAAGCATTTGGTGGTGAATATGATCTACTGTCTGAGCAAACAGAAAATCGTCGACCACGTCAAAGAGAATTGCATTTCCCCTGACAAAGACCCTCTTATATAGGAAAGGATGCATGAGAAATATCTTGATCTTTTGCAGTTAGCAAGGACTTACTTACTTGTCCCACATGAAGTTTGAAAATGTTTTAGATTCGCAACCATTAAAAAATATTATCGCGAAACATTCGCATTCGGGAATATTTATAAAATAGATATTCGGTTCATCTAATATTCATCTTATACTTTTTTTTCTACACGACAGAATCATCCCTACGCTTGATGCACCCTGTCCACCCGGCGGTTCCTACTCTTGCTGCTGCCGAAGCATTTTTCTTTCTTTCTTTCTATCCTTTCTTATTTTCTCCTCAATTGAGAACCAGTCGAAGAATTCCGTTTTCTTTTTTATGCGTGGACTTGTTTTTCTTTCAAAAGAATTATTGGAAGCTAGTCGTCTACGTTTAAAATATAATTCGTGGTCACATCCGCATATTTTTCTTGCTATAGCTACCTGTATTTGGCATTTTGGGCATTTTTTAAATCCTTTTGGTATTAATTATAGATAATATTAATTATAGTATAGTATAGATAGTATAATAAATTATAGATATTTGAAGTCGTCTTGAAAGTACCTTGAAATAATATATATATATATATATATATATATATATATATATATTATATATATATATACACTATATATATTTTCTATATTTATATATATTTTTATATTATATATAATATATATTATATATATATATATATATATATATATATATATATATATATATACCCGCTGAAAACGTTCGGTTGCTTATCGCAGAAATTCAAGTGATTTTTTATGTATAAAATAAAATTTTAAAAATATAATTTTTGTTAAAAAAAAATTTACTTTAAAGAAATCTAGGATACCAATTTTACCATCGTTTGTATATTTTTAAAAAGAAAATTGGATAAAATTTTTGCCAGACGTACGATGTGATGAAACTTGAACAACAATTATTTGTAAACGGCAGCAACTAGACGCCATTTTGACTTCATTTGTCGTTTCGTGAAAAATTAGAAAATTTTATGCTAAGTTTACTACTTGTGTTTGAAGAGAAATTATAAGATTTACTGATTACATAATAACAATAATAGAACAGTTTGCTTCCATTTAATTACAATACTGTGCATATTCTTTTTGAGTTCAATCATTTCTTATGCATTTGTCATCGGAGAAGTGAATTTAAGACTATTACTAATGTGAAAATTTTTCCTGGCAATAAACAACTGCCGATTAATTATATTGAATCTCTTGTATATTTTTTTACGATGTTTTTATTTGATTTAATTAAAACCTTAGACCAACGATTGCAAAGTTTTATCGAGAGTCATCAGTTTTTCTAATTCTAAACTGCCAATGCCCCTCAATATTTGATCAGATTTGTACAGGGTTTCTAGTCTATGTATTTTTTTTTTTTTGTCATAATTAAATAGAAACTTTAAATGTACATATGAGTATAAACATTGCTGAGAAGGCAAAATCAATAAATTAGATGGCTGAAAGTACTGTATATTAGAAATTAAATTATAAAATATAAAACTACTCGAGCTTTGCGTAGGAGCCCTGCGTTTGAAAACAAATGGGTAGCTACAGGGAAATCTTTCTACCATTCTTAATTGTGTAAAAAAATCTAAACTATTTGTCAATTAAAATTTACAAAGAATTCGAGAAAACTGCATTACTTTAGTTTTCGAACTTGGAAAGAAGGAAATCTTGGAAACAATCTTTTTGTCTGACGTTATGATGTGCTGAATGAAAGTAAAACTGCATTCATTTACGGGATGGTAGGTCTTCCTGCGAAGTAAGGAAAGTTTTGCAAATCTATACTTATGTTAATGTTTTGCAAGAGATTCTTATGACATTTAATAGTCACATATCCTATATCTACAAAATTTTAAGTTATACGGAAGTGCTAAAACTGACCCAAGAAAAAATAAGGAAAAAAAAAACCCTATTTCAAAGTTGAGTGAATTCTTGGCACTCTATCCAACAAAGCTTGAAAAAAAATTGAATGAGAACAGGAAGTGTCAAATGCTTTCGTTCTGGAATTTTTTTCCGAAAATAACTGTACTGCCGTTACGTCAAATGACCAATAGAATATTGGATTGATGGTAGTTTAATCTTTGCCTTTTCTTTAAATAAGATCTAAAAAAAAATTAAGCAGTATATGTACTGGAATTCTTGTCTAACCAGAACTTTGGGTTTATTCTGATTTTGCCTCAGATTTTTCAAACTTCTGGCAAGAACTGTAATTTTTTTCATTTTGAAAGTTCATTGCATGTAATTATCTTTTAACAATCCGTAAAACTGCTAATTATTTTTTAAAATACAATGGAAAGCGTTATATTTATATTTTTTATTTAATTTTTTATTTTATAATTTTTTTTTTATATATATATATATATATATATATATATATATATATATATATATATATATATATATATATATATATATATATATATATATATATATATATAATATAATATTATATGGTAGTGTAGTAGTAAGCTGAATTGTTTCCCACTACAACTGATTTATGAATGACCTATGCACCTCCATCCCCAGTTCCGGGGGCAAACCAGGGCAACTGACGATATATATATATATATATAATATATATATATATATATATAATATATATATAATATATATATTATTATATATATATATATATAATATATATATATACCCCTCGCATGACCCCCCTTATAATATGAATTTGAAATATAACATAGTATAACGAAATTATATTTATTTTCATTCTTTAAAATTATAATGTTATATATTAATATATTAGTTTAGTATAGAAAGCTGTGTGATATACAGATATTTTGTAATTGGTTATGCAATTCCCCCTACCCCTTGAAGAGCCCCTACCCCTACAATATGAATAAGAAATATATTAAAGTATGAAAAATTATGATATTAGTATCCTATATTATAATATATTATAAAAATACAAAAACTGGCATTTTATATTTAATATATTAATACTGTAATATTAATTAATATTGTATATTAAAATCAAGTACTAGCATTTTACATTCATTTTTACAATGGTGTTCTATCACTATTTCCATTGGTATTTAGACTGGAAAGTTGGCATAGTTTTTCTAGATTCTTCAACATTCAATATATATGTATGGCGGTTTTCATAGCCAATCCTGTCTTCTTAGGCATTAGTGAGTAAGCTAATTGCTCGTTCAACCCCATGGGTGTGACAACTAATCGAAGGAAGATCAAGTGGGTTTGTTTTAGCCCTAAGTAGATCATCATTAGAAAGGTCATGTAAGAGTGGTGGGCAGGTTATTTTCTCCTTGTCCCAGTCATTCATGTCGGTATAGTTAGTAACCTTGAAATTAATATGAGTCTGAAGTTCAAAGCTTCTCATTGTTCCCCTCTTTCTTGAATTTATAATACGATGGTATGCAGTTTTCCTAATATCTACCCTTGGATTCCGGATCATGAGAGCAAGATATTAAGAAAAAGTAGCATGTTGCTGAGAAAGCCCCATAATTCACGATGTTTCTTTTACTTGCTTTCTGATGAGCGTTTTAGGTAATAATAAATCTCATAGCCAAACCAGGAGCATATACTTATATATATATACGATTTAACTAAGTCCTGTGAGATTCTTGGATTAATTTTTAAAATTAGAAAATATAATTTAAAATTTCTATTTGCTCTTGTGAGCATTTGCAATAATTGTAAAGCTCCATAGATTTTAAAACTAACTGTTGGATATTTGGCCGGATTTAATTGCAGTGCGATTTTCATAGTAATATGCTTAGTCACTCACTAGGTCTCTACATTCTTCAAGAACTTTAAAGTCACATAGCACAGAACAAATACTCAGTTTATTTAATTGTTTAAATCCATTGTTATTTGTTTCAATCCAGCTCTTTGAAACTCTTTGGGCCAGTCATTTTACCATCAATCATTTGAAAAATATGCCTAAACGGTAATTCATTGTCATGAAGAAGACATATTAGATATTGGAGAGGACTCTCAATGTAATTTCAATTAATTTTTTATTACACATTATACGTGGCATACTGATGACCTGGATGAATTATTAGGTAACAAATTTTTAAGTGACTGCAAAATCTATCAAATCAACTAGAATTTATTAACGTCATCTGCTATGCGATTCGAGCATTCGTTGTTAGGAGTGATGTGATCTACGTAAACATTACTTCGCTCTTTTCTTTAATAATAACGTAATGCCCCTCAATTTCCATTCCTGTGTTTTTACTGTGACTTTTCTTTTATCGAAGCCAATCGCACTCAATTCTTTGGTGTCTGCAACTATGTAGATTTCTCTCTCGATTCAACTCTTTTCTTTCTCTCTCTGACTTTTTCCCTAATCAGAGCCATATTGGCTGGGTATTCTAAACCCATGCTATTCCAACGCAACATTCATCAATGAGCTCGTAGCTTATAACTTATCGCGAAGTCTCCTGCTTGTCAGATTAACACTGTATTACACTAAACGATCTATTTTGATTATTTCTTGTAAATCAGCATCCTGGAACAAATGAGCACTTCTTTCATCCGTATCAATCTATTTCGTTAACAGTTCTGAAGATATCATATTTAGTAACTGGTAAGTAAACATCACAAACACTAGCAAATTTCGCATCCAGCTTCAACTTTTTCACTATCTTTCTTGATCCCGTCATTTCTGCTGAAGTAGTGGCTTATATCTATTGGCCAAGTTGATAATTCGTTGTCTTTTGACCAAAAAATGAATCCCACCAATCAATTGAATCTATTTTCCATCGACAATCGCTCGGTTAATTGCATTATCATATATGGTGATCGTACATATATCTAAACATCTCTTACAGCTTACGTTTATTTCAGTAAGGTCAGTCATTTCTTTGTTTAATAGGAACTTTATTTAGATTACTATCAGAATAAGGACTGCTGAATGCATGTTCAATGCTATATGCTTGAAGCATTTCCCTAAACCTTTCGATATCTTTTGCTACAATCCTATAACATTCCTTTGATGTTGATGTTCCCTTTGATAAATGGGTCTTCATAATTTCTTACAATAAGCAATTGACGAAGACATCAGTCCTTTGAGTGGTCATCGAGTTGAGAAGGAGTAAGCTGCCAAAAAGAAGAATTATTCGATCTTCACTTCTGACATTATTTATTAATTTTTCTACATTTCCATCATGATTCTTTGTGCTTTACTATTACAATATTATATATATCGTTTTATAATATGAACTTCAATTGCAATGAAATATTATCTAAAAAAAAAAGTTCTCCCAAAACTATTTAAATCTACCATTAAGACTAAAATATAAGTGAAGCTGCTTTTATAATAGTTTTAAATATATATTTTTAGATAATCACATATTTTATGCTTGTTTTAGATTTGCACAAGTTCATTAGTTTAATAAAATTAAAAATATAGAGAGCACAAGGCATTTATATTTATTACAGCCCTGATCCCTTATGAATTCTGAACACCAAATGTCAGAAGGGGTGCATCATATTCCAGTTTAATATATCATTGATGGAACCATAAAATTAAAAATATAGATGAGCACAAAGAAAAAATTTATAAATTTATTACCCTGAATTTATCTTAATATTCTTCTTGGTATTTCCTTTTCTCGAGAAGTGGTGTATTCGAGGGTAGGGGGTCGTATATATTCCATTTTTAATATATCATTGAAACATATTCGAACCATGCTAGTGTGAATCAAGAAAATACTATAATTTATCGCATATCTTTCGCCCCCTTAATATATACTTATATCAATATTATAATCATATCTATATAATATATATAAATATATATATATATATATATATATATAAATATAATATTATATATTGATAAAATCCAAATTATTTTGTTAAACTAGAAATATAATGAAATAGTATATAGTATAATATATATATATATATAATATATATATATATATATAAATATATTATATCTATATATTATATATAAATAGTTATAAATAATAATATAATATATTATATATATATATATATTAATTTATTAATATATATATTATATATATATATAATAGCTATATTATATTTGATAAGTAATATATATAGTAGTATATATATATATATATATATATATATTTATATTATATAATAATTATTATATATGAATATTATATATATAATATATATATATAATATATATATTATATATATATAATATATATAATGATATATATATATAAATAATATATAATATATATATATAAAGCTAAAGACATTCGTAATACCACCTCCTCCAAATAAAATAAGAAATAACCAATGTTTTTTCATTTTTACACTCACCAGAGAAAATATTCACAATTTCATCTATATTTTGAACGTATGATTTACTAATATCAACACTATTACTACTACTATCACCTTTATTTTCTGATGCTATTGTTTCACTTACAGAATAATTGTCAT
>JABUQX010019124.1:7500-10000 GCA_015478945.1 Trachelipus rathkii
AATATTAATATTTATATATATAATATATCTACTATATATATATATATATATATATATATATATGTACATATATATATATTATATATATAATATATATATATATATATACTATATATATATATATATATATTATATATATATATATATATAATATATATATATAATATATATATATGATATATACTTATATTATACATATACATAGTAATATTCTCAAGACGACCAGCAGAAGTTTGCGCACTGTAATGCTGGTATAACATTTATGTATTATTTATTATTTATCACTATTTATCAATAATTTATATTATTATTTATTAGTTTAGGTAGTTATTAATGACGCTTAAATAACTATTTCATACTTTACCCAAATGGAAATATGATTCTACCTTTGATTTAATGACTAATTGAAATGAATATGATGACGACTGACACATGTGCCTCACTATGAGAATCTTATAATGTAGAAATACAATAGTAAAATCGTATTAGAATGGTAGAAATAAAAATGATGAAATGTTGTATGAACAGATGCAGAATGTAATTGTTATATTCATCTTTTATCTATGGGCACTTTCATCACACTCTTAGATTCTGTATTTGTTAACTTTCTGGCGACAGTCACTCTTAATTCTGTATATTTCCTTCTATCATATATTTTTTTGAACTTTGATTAATCACACAGATGTTTATCTCCTTCTACATATTAATTTTCTCTTTTTGTTCTAAATGATAATTTCTTTATATACTTGAATATATTATTATTAAATACAAATATTAGCTTAGGTAGTCTGGAAATATACGCAATCACATAACAACCGTATCAAGTGAGAATGCATTGTCATTGTCTTGCAATGCCAAATCGCACCACCACCTTCTCGGTCATCATATATATATATATTACTATATACTATATAACTATATATCTATATATTATATATATATATATATATATAATATATATTATTACTATATATATATATATATAGTAACCCTATATATAAAAAATATATAGAGAGAGACTCCTACACTCGTGCTTAGCACGAGCTTATAATTAATAGAAACGGAAGAAACGAACCTTCTCTCAAATTCGTCAAAAGTTATAATAAAATTTATTATTTTTTTGTGAAAATAGGTAATCTGAAAGAATACATTACATAATACAATATATGAAAGATTAATGTAAAACTTTAAATAAAAAAAGTGTAAGAATCATCGCCTTTGAATAATGCTATTTTGTAAACAATGTATAAATGGTAACTGGCTCGTGCTCTCCGAAAAAGCGAGAGCCAAATTTGAAGAGCTGTGTGCAATGACATATTCGTGAATTAATTTTTTTTAACAGTTGTTTTTTTTCCTACCTAGAGGAATCTAATAAACCACTCGTTTTATTTAAAAAAAAAAAAAAATTAAAATAAGCATTTACTTGTTCATAATGCGCACAATTCGGGATAAAAATAATTAATAATATTTAAATTCTATATATCTGAATTTGGAAACAAAAAAAAATAGGTACCCCATAAAATTAGCAAATGTAAAGAAAACTGTGAAATATGGATAACTCAAATATCTTATATAAATATTATTTTGTTTAATTTTATACATACATACATATAATATAAATATATATAATATATATATATATATATATATAATATATTATATATATATATATATTATATATATATATATGTATATATTATATATATATAATAATATATTATATATATACTATATATATATATATAATATATAACCTCTGTTCTTTACATGTAGGAGTGGAAACATCCGCATCTGCATCTGTTTCAGAAGAATTTGAAAATTAACATAACATCATATCAACATCCGCGAATATTAATAAACTTCATCGCTCGATCACTTATATATATATATATATATATGAAGATCGATCATTTTTTATTTAATATACATTACATATATATAATATATTATATAATATATATATATATATATATATCACGGGGGATTACGAAATTCTAACCAAGAGTTGAGCCGAAGTTTCCTAATCGTAGACAATTTTAAAGCTTCAAGGGTGCAAGTTAAACTGTCCTTGGGAAATAATATATATATATATATTATATATATATATATATATATATATATATACTATATATATATATATATATATATATATATATATATACTATATCTATATATATATATATATATATATATATATAGATATATATATATATATATATATATATATATATACTAATATATATATAGTAATTTATAATAATATTATATATATTATACTATATATATAATAATATATATCATATATATATATATAATTATATTATAATATTATTATATATATATTATATAATATACTATATATAATATATATATATACTATACTATATATAGACTATAGATATTATATATATACTTATACTATATATATATACTATATATAATATATACTATATATATATATATATAATTAATTATACTATATATATATACATTAACTATA
>JABUQX010019124.1:22500-25000 GCA_015478945.1 Trachelipus rathkii
ATATAGATTACTTTCTTCGAGGGATTATTATATTAAGAAAAGGAATTAAATGTAAGGGATTCCTTGGTTTCTAAGGGATCTAAAATATCAAGTTCTTATTTAATTTGTGTTATACTATATATTATATAATATATATATATAATATAATGATATATATATATATATATATATATATATATATATAGGTATATATATATATATATTATAGTATATATAGTTATATATATATATTATATATATATATATATAAATATAGTTTTTTTTTCTATTTTTTTTTGGGTTTATTTACTACCTTTGGGGGGTGACTCTCATTTTTTATTTTGGTTTACTTTCATTTTATCTATTTTCGCTATACCTGTCCCATTCCTTTTAAATATATAACATATATAATCATTATATTATCATTTATAAATACATATATTATATATTATATTTATTTAATATCTATAATATAATTATATCTATTATATATTAATATATATATATTATAATATATATTAATAATATATATTAATATATATATATATAATCTATATATATTTTAATTATATATACTTACTATATATATATATATATTATGTGTTCTTTCAATCTTATATATATATATCTATTATTTAATATATTAAATATATAATTATATTTTTTATAATATTCATTATATATATATAAATTGACATTAAAAATAATTAGAAGGAGACCATAAAAGATTTAACTATATTAATAATAATAGAGTGAAATTTTGCTCGTACTTCTCATCTACTTTATAACAATATAGATAAATAAATATAAATATATTATTTTATTATAATTTATTAAACTGTATATATATAATCAACCATCATGTTAATCAACTAGAATAAACAATTATCCGTTATATGCCTCTTTTTGTCTTTGCTATCTTCCTTATAGACATAGAGGAGCATCCAAATTCCATAAAAAATCTATTCTTTCTTCCAACAATATACTGATATTAATAATCCCTCGCAGAAAGTAATAAGGCGTAGATATCAGATATATTAAATAATTTCCCTCGAATTTAATATTCACTCATCAGTCTTCCCCCTACTAGCAGATATTAAGAAAAATTATCAGCCCTCAAAGCTAGTAAAATATTTACCTTCACAGATCTTGTTTCTATGTTGAGTATGCTACTATGTTCACATATATCGGATAACCAGCGTTAAACTCAAGACAAATGAGTAATAGTATGATTCTGAACTATTATGAGTCGAAATCTTGTAGTGCGTAGGAATCCATCGCTTTCTTTCTCCCTTATTCACTAGATGAAGGCCACACAGAGCACTATACATTAATTAGTCTTATATGGAAGATACTTACAATATTAGAAGTCATACTGGTAAGTATATATGAATGGTATTTATTATATAACAATATGATGATCATATACATACCTAATATATTATTATCTATAGTATAGTATATTATATCTAAGAAGCTCAATTTACAACTACATCGTAATTTTAGCTCTTCGATTCAACTCACTACTCAAGAATTTTGATTAATCAATAACATATATATATGAATTGAATAGTCATTTCATATCATAATGATCATACTTTATTTAATTCTCTCAATATATTCTACGGGGCGTGTTGTATATCCCATACCTATTATAAAAAAGTGTCTCTGTCGTCACTTAGGAACTTCCGTGGACTCCGAGACGTCTGACACGCCCATAAAAATTAATCACCACATATAAGCATATAATCTTTAACTGTATACTCTACTTCTATGTATATGTATATAGTCTTTCTCTTATATAGCTATACTTTGAAAGTTTTGATATTATTTTTGAGTTTCAATATTTCAAATGAAGAATTTAATACTCTTTAAGATAATCTATTAGTCTATGTCCAAGAGTAATATATGGATTTTATCAACAGAACACTAAGGGTTAAATAGTGCACTCTTGTATATTATTTTTTAATCAGAGCCATTCCTCCAATCTATTTTCCGTCCAAAATCACATGTTATTCCAGTATATGAGATAGATAAGTGAGTCACTCTCCTCAGCCTCGGCGTACATCAGTTTCTACACACTCGCTGCGCGCACTATGGTCATTTGACCGCACTTGACTATTTTCTCTTCCTCGGTTAGATCGTCTAAATGCTCATGTATTGAGAGAGATGCTCACTGATTTTCTCCGAAATCTCACTACGCATCTCTAACTAAAATCTGATGTCTAATTCTTGCTTGAATAGCTGTTGTAAGATCAGTGTGCGCTTCATATAGTTAGCACTCCGTTGTCTTCGCACTTAAGTAGTCTGTTTCTTTCTTTTTCCTTTCGTAATTTTTATTATTGCTTCATCATTTTGCTCTACTTTATGTTGTAAGCTCAATACATATCTTCGTTCATCTCTTTCTTCTTCTCTCTCTCTCTACTATTTTTCTTACGTCTCTCTCTATATTCTACGGATAAGAGTTACTCTTATTAATAATATATCATTATTATTTTTTTATATATATTAATCTTCTATA
>JABUQX010019124.1:30000-32500 GCA_015478945.1 Trachelipus rathkii
AATGAAAATTACTCTCTCTTATAAGTTTGTGTGGTACTTAAATTACCAAGATTACAACATTTTTAATAAGTGTATTAATTTAAGTAACCTTTTTAATTAACAAACCTTTTCTTTTCTTAAATATGAATGAAGAACTTACCTGTCGTGGCAATCACATCAAAGCCAATGAAACCAAAAAAACAAGTGGCGGCACCATGTATTATCCCTGAAAATCCGAAAGGAGCAAATCCTCCCGTACCCCAATCTTCAGATTGGTCTTTGCAAATGGTTGAATTATGAACATCTGCTTCTGACAAATGCCAGTTGTCTTTGTCAGCTTTAAATAATAAATAAATATATAAATAAAATAATAAAGACTACTTTATTATTACTTATTGGCAAAATAAAAACCCATTAAAAGACCAAGAAAGTTAGCTTTTCATTAACTTAATATTGCAGGACATTATATAAGATAAGAACAGTTAAGAAGCTTTAAAAGGGAAGTTGAAGGAATGGGAGGCAGATTATTAAAGATACAAATGATACGAATAATAATAATAATAATAATAATAATAATAATAATAATAATAATAATAATAATAATAATGGTAAATTAGATAAGAAATCAAACTGACAGGAGGAAAGTTAATAGAGTTCTAAAATAAATATTAGCAGTAAGGTATCACATTGAAGATGGAAGTATGGATGCGGGAATATCTAGGAGAATCCAAGATGGATAAAATAAAAAAAGTGTCATCATGCGTTTTTATACAAGAGCAGAAACACAATCGTTAAAGAAGAGCAAATGACTGTGGTTAAAACAACTATAATTCCTAGAGGAAAGAAAAATTGTAAAGAACACTATAATAGAAAATGAAAATGAGGAGAAGGATAGTGGGTGTGCCAAAATTAATTAGGATTACCCATTAAGGATAAGAGAACCTATGAATTTTGTTAATAAAATTTAAATTCGACCAATGTTCTATGTAGTTCTTAAATTTTGGAAAAAGATAAATGTAACATTAACCATTATGGTTGAAAGAAGTAATGCAACAAGCTAAATAAATATAATAATGTAAGAATGTTATATCAAGAAAGAACAATTAGAAAAGAGATCAAAAAAAAAAATATAATAGAGGATATGGCATATTAAATGCCGAATATCAGGTCATGTCAGTCATTAATTTGATTAATGAACTGGTTTTCCCTCAACTCTGATGAAAACTTTGAACGCCTCTGGCTTTTTACCACTGGAGGAATCATATAATTAATATATATATAATATATAATATATATATATATATTATTATATTATTATATATAATATATATCTATTATATATAATATATATTATATAATTTAATATATATAATATAATATATGGCTGTTGAAAGACGCAATGTAATCAATGAATCTTTGCATATTAAATAAGATTTAACAATTAAATTTGATAACTGCTAGTTTTCTTAATCAAAACCCCATTTGCAACATTATAATTATTTTCATTATTATTATTATAATTGTTTACAAACATCATGGTATTAACATATTCAATTGTACATACTATATAACTTTTTAAAGTTAAATTACTAATAACTATGCAAGTGGTATAATCTATACTTTAACATATTCCTAACAACAGGAGGAAGTATGCAATATAAATACAATAAATAAGGTTTTATTAATAGTTAACCCCAAAAACTGATATAACAGAATTATGGAACTGATGACTGATTTTAAAACCTATATACTTAGTTGTATACTTCCAGCATAATAATACGTAAACGCTTAACAAAACATGTCAATCCTCGTCCTGTGAAATGTTGTACAATATTATTATCTATCCGAAGACTCTTGACCTCCTTCTACGTATTGTAAGAATTACGCCTTATATATAATATATATTATAATTATTAATATATATAATTTATATAATATATATATATAATATTATATAATTTATATAATATATATATTATAAATTATATAATATATATAATATATATATATATATATTATATTATATAATATAATTAATAATATAATATAAGGTGTCAAATATTAAAGAACTCAATTATAAAGTTTAATAGTAACAATATGCGTTGTCCCTGCATATTGAATGTTTTTTTGAGAATAATCGTTTTTACCTGTTATATATTGCTGGATACATCTAAGGGTAAAGTCATGCTATCCATAAATAATTTGATAATTAAGTTGCTTTATATAATAAACTTTCACTTATTTATATTTTATATTATATGTGACAGTATACTTTATCTTCTGTTATTGCTTCTTTTTTATTATATATAGTTAATTAGTATATTATTATATAATACACGATAAACAGTAGTTTAATTAGTAATTAATAATTATTATTAAAAAGTTGATACACTTGATAGAATTCTAAGGTAATGACCATTACTCTAATTGAATAAGTTTTGATAGTTAATTAAAACATTACAATTAAATGTTAATCACAACATAATATATCTCGTAATAACATATAAAAAGTATAAGTTCT
>JABUQX010019124.1:37500-39882 GCA_015478945.1 Trachelipus rathkii
TCGTATTCGAGGCTAATGATGGATTATAATTATACAGAAATTGCGAGGTTATTGTTAAATATATGGTACCATAATTTACTTATGGAGGCGAAGACCCTGTAATATATATAATTAATAATTAATTCTCCATGTGAGGTAGCATTGCACAGGAATATTCTATGTATGTTAGGTCGTATCACTCTAATTAATTATGCAATGGTTAAGATAGAGATAAGAATGGCTATGGATCATAACACCAGCACTCTTCTTTCTGACACACTCTAGCTGACTAATCATTCTTCTACTCTTCTTTCGAGACATATATCGACGTAAATTATTTATATGATATATGTATAATTTCTTAAGTTATAACAAATTGAATTGAATGAAAATTCACTCTTTATATTCCAGCCAATTAATGATAGTATAAATCTAAGTGAGTACATTAAAAATTGTTCGAGTCATTGGGTAAAAATGATAATCATTTCTCATCAATATTATATATTTATATTAGGGTATTAGTTTGCTGAGGCCTAAATGGACAGGATTAAAGATAAATGCTCAGCCTACATTTTAAGTCTGTAGCCTTTCTTGATTAATTTTATTTGTTGTAGGAAGCAAGTTCTAATTTGTTCTATTGGGATAAAGAGATAATATGGTGGATATTTCTCTTTTGTGGCCTTATTATAAATGTATATGTGAGTAAGACTCAATGTTAGAGAGATGGTAGTGATAAGATGTAAAGATACTTTGAACATATATGTATTCGATGAGAAGCTGATAGGTTGCTAAATTTTATACAATTGAGTTCGAGTCATAAAGCTTATATAAGAAGAAAAATATTTTATGTTAAGTGGATACAGATAAAACATTCCCTCTCAGCTTAAACTAGAATAAGTAAATAATATCGTTTTTTGTGACGTCACGGAATAGTTAAGGAGCCAAATATACCTATTTTTTTTTTTATTTTGTAATCACAATTCATTAGAATTGCACTGGCATACCGTTTAGGCTCACATGCGGAGGTGAATTGAGTCTGACATATGGTGTAGGAGACTGGAAGCCTGAGTATAGCGGACTCATAGAAGTTTGTTATATCGAGGTTCGGCGGGAAAAATTACAAACTAAGAAGAGACTCACCTTTACAATTAATTAGGCTTAGGCTTCTTTTGGTGACCTTTTTGCAACACAATAAATTAAAGATTCTAAAAACACCAACTAAATAACTTATAATATTGCTAATTTCATAACTTTTTGTTTAAATGACCAGCTGATATATTTAACATTAATTTTACTAGACACTTTTAGTAATGTAGAGTTGAATTTGTGGATGAAAAATTTAATTTTACTGATAATCATTTTTAAAAAATTTTTTCCTCCTTATACAAGAAAATGAAAAAAAGCATTATCAAATCTCTTTTAGGATACTATATATATCCGTATATATATATATATTATATATATATATATATTATATATTATAATATATATATATATAATATATATTATATATATAATATACTGGGATATAATAATATATTTATATCATATATATATATATATATAATAATTTACAGTATATAATATATATATTAATATATATATATTATAATATTTATTATTAATTTATATTATTATTATATATATATATTATATTATAATATAAATAATAATATATTATAATATATATATATATATATATTATTAATATATATATATATATATATAATATTATATATATCAGAAAGAAATTTATGTTAAGAACATACCCATATAATACCAAGGTTAGTTTTAGCATTAAATTTATATTATATGATTATATTACTCACGTACATCCATTAAAACTAAAATAGTACTAGATAACAATATCTGTATCTTTGACAATATAATATACCATTATATATCTCAACACTATACAACGACATATTCATGTACAACTATACACTTTTTCTCAATAGGATATATACAATTAATATTATTATATATATATAAAATTATATTATATATATATATTAATATATATATATATTAATATATATATATTTATATTATATATATTAATATATCTATTATAATATATATATATATATATTATAATATTATTATATATATATATATATATATATATATATAATTATATATTATATATATATATTTAAATATATATATATATATAATATAATATATATATATATAATATATATATATATAATATATATATATATATATATATAATATATAATATATATATATATATAATATTATATACTATATATATATATATATATAATTATATATATATATATAATATATAAATAGTATATATATATATATTATATATATATATATTTTTATATATATATATATTATTAATATAATATATATATATATATATATTATGGG
>JABUQX010019125.1:0-2500 GCA_015478945.1 Trachelipus rathkii
CGTGTCGTCAAATAATTGGTTAACGTATCGACTTCTCACAATTCTGCTGAAAATCTTGTAGGACTCTGGTCTTCCGCCACTTCATATATATATATATATATTCTTCTCTATCCTCTTTCACCCCAGTTGGGGGATGAGGTGGGCAACATACATCAGAAACAGAATAGCTAAGAAGAAGAAGAAGACTTCAGATTCATCACACAAAGCGAAATCATCAGTGTACAATAAGCAGGGCACCCTCCTCTCTCTTCCATTCTCCATTAGTCTAACACCTTCCACTGCCACCCCTATCCATATACCAACTAAATAGCCTTAGAGACATTCCTGTATCACTCAGCTATTATTATTAAACCATTTCATGTATTCTTACACACGCTTCGCAATCGACATACACACTTTTGATTCCATTCAAAAACCTGCCACCAACACCATATATCATTAACAACTGCTACAGACCTTCCCTAGTATAATCCTATATCATTGCTCTCTCTCTCTCTACGATACTCAAAGTATTTGAAAACTTAATTCTAACTAGAATATCTCCCTTCATCTCCTTATCAAACTCACAACATGGATATAGACGAAAACACTCCACCACCACTCTCCCAACCGATCTAGCACAACTACATCCTTACTATTTTTAACCAAATTCATCCCAATTCTTGCACTCTCCTGGTAGCAATAAACATGCATTCCCTCTTCACATTTTAATAGAGAAAGTACTAAACACAGATATGACCATCAAAGACAAAAATAATAATAACACATTTCCTGTCCGGCCGTAGCTAGGGTCATGCAAGGATGCTAATCCTCCCGTACATGTAAATTATATAACTGATCCCTCCCTCCTCCCTAGGGAGCCATCCTTTCAATAACACTCTTTAACATTTTTATGCACGATCTACCACAATCTCACATCCCTTTCCATAAAAATTAATAGCTATGCAGACAACCTAGCAATCACAGCTCAAAACTCTTCTATAGAAACAGACGACCTAGCAATCACAGCTCAAAACTCTTCTATAGAAACAGACGACCTAGCAATCACAGCTCAAAACTCTTCTATAGAAACAACGTGTAGAGAACTGTAGCAATATATAAACCAGCTAGAACAGTGGATAACAACAAACAGAATGAGAGAGAGAGAGAGAGAGAGAGAGAGAGAAGAGAACAGAATGGATAAAAAGAAACACAGTGGATAACAACAAACAGAATGACTGTATCACCTCAGAGAGAGAGAGAGAGAGAGAAGAGAGAGAAGAGAGAGAGAGAGAGAGAGAGAGAGAGAGAGAAAGAGAGAGAGAGCTAGAACAGTGAATAACAACAAACAGAATGACTGCATCACCTCGAAGAGAGAGAGAGAGAGAGAGAGAGAGAGAGAGAGAGAGAGAGAGAGAGAGAGAGAGAGAGAGAGAGAGAGAGAGAGAGAGAGAGCTAGAACAGTGGATAACAACAAACAGAATGACTGCATCACCTCAAGAGAGAGAGAGAGAGAGAGAGAGCTAGAACAGTGGATAACAACAAACAGTGGATAACAACAAACAGAATGACTGCATCACCTCAAAAGAGAGAGAGAGAGAGAGAGAGAGAGAGAGAGAGAGAGAGAGAGAGAGAGCTAGAACAGTGGATAACAACAAACAGAATGACTGCATCACCTCAAAATTCCTCTGTTACATTATTTACCCCAGGCAGAAGAGAAACAAACATTCACCCAACAGTTTTTCTATCAAATAATAAACTCTCTCTCAATAAACACCAACCATCTTAAGCTTGACTTAACCATCTTAACCATCTTGACTTATGATACATATGACATTCACCCCCCACATCAACAATATTACTTCTAGAGCCACACATAAATTGAATGTGCTGAAAGCATTAACTGCAACAAACTTTGGCCAGCATAAAGAGACCCTCACAATATTATACAGACACTACCTCGGTTCCTTTTTAAACTCTCTCTCTCTCTCTCTCTCTCTCTCTCTCTCTCTCTCTCTCTCTCTCTCTCTCTCTCTCTCTCTCTCTCTCTCTCTCTCTGTCTCCTTTTTCCACTTATTTGATAAGTGAATCTCTTTTCTCTTATTTTGTTACTGAAAAATAAAACAAAATATTTACCAAACTCTCAGGATAATAACGGCTGCAGTCCCACCTCGCTGACGGGCTGCCGTCCAATCAAGCCTATCTAGTACCTACTAACCTAAACAAAAACCTTCTCTATAAAAGTCCATCTCGACATGACAGGATGTCAATTATATCGTAAATCATTATCAATAGATCCCCCCCTACATCAAACATTACAACAACCCCCTACATCTAGAAGGAAAAAGATCTTAACAGCACTGTCATATTGTAACATATACAGCACGCTTCGACCTCCCTACCGCCAGATATCCCAATTATTAAACACATTCATAGTCACTTAACCCAAAGAACGATTTCATCATATTTACACAGCATCGTACCTCAAGCAAGTCCACCCAAAATATCCCATAGAGAACAT
>JABUQX010019125.1:7500-15000 GCA_015478945.1 Trachelipus rathkii
AAATCTTATCGTAACCTTAACGAGTTTTCGGACCTAAAACTAAAACCATTATAAATGGCAACAATGTTTACGTCATCAAGCATAGGTAGGGAAAATATAAAATAAAAATCGATTATCTGAAAAAATCGATATTTCGTCACATTACGCTAGTCTCAGCAATTGCTAAAGGTATATATTAAGAGTCTTGGTATTCGAATTAGAGGAGCAATTGGAAAGGTCTTAATAAAAAGTAAGAGTGGAAAGTTAAAGACATTGAAAAGTTACTGGACGTTTCTATGGAAGAGTTGATAATTTTTTATTCTTCGATAACTTTTTTAATAATAATTTATTGATTAAAAACTTCCAAAATGTATATGAATCATTTTATAAAATAACGAAAACAAACAAATAAAAACAGACGGAAGTTTAATTTTAACTCACCAAAATCAATTGAGAATCCTCAGGAACTTGAGACAATGAACAAGAATTAAATAATAACTTGTTGTCTCGAACTAAAATTTTCCCGTACTTGATTTCACCCTCAATTTGATGAGCGCTGTAGACACTTTCATCATTATCAACCTTTTTGTATATCTGTAGAAAAAAATTTAAGAAAAGAAATAATGAAATTTAATCTTCAAATAAGTTTTAGAGAAAAAAAAAAGAGAATGAAGGGAAAAAAGGATAATATTTAATTAGAAATTCTTTCACTATCTATATGATAAGGTTTAAGAATTGTAAAATAGCTTAAAATTTTCCTTTTTATTTCGTTATTTCAAAAGAAAATGGTAATATTGAGGACTTTAATTAATTTGAGTAGATCTTATCACTTGACTTCATAAATTAAATAGTTACTTGCTAGAAAGTTTGATCAGAAAAAAATGCAAAATAAAAATAAAAATAAAAATAAAAATAAAAATTACCTCTCCTAAATATTTTTCAGTATTCTCAAAATTTGACAACCGGAATGACACCAAAGATTCAAGGTTACAAGAAAGAAATTGGTTGTCTTTGTCTATTTTCTTAATGTCGTCTTCTGTTTGCCTTAGGATCCTTTTTGTCTTTCCGAATTCCATATTTTGACTCTCGGATAAGTCGTTTAGATTTGTGAGATGCTTTTGAAGTACTCTTATACACGACTTTATGTTGGACCTCTTCGCTGAGAGATTAGTAATCCTATCTTCGCATTTCCTCTTCATTCCTTTAACCGAAGAGACAAGTTCTTTTTTTGGACATTTTGAAGAGTTGCGAGCATCAAGGAGTTTAAGAATTTTATAATTGACCCGAAGAGAATCCTCCTCTTCGTTTATTGGTTCTCTACATTTTGGACAACTACGACCATTTACGAAGACATTCTTAAGGCAAGAAGAACAAAACGAATGTCCACAATGAAGAACTTTGGGTTTTGCTTGAAAATAGTTGAATTCTGAATAGCAAACCTCACATGTGATAATTTATATATATATATATATATATATATATATATATATATATACTATATATATATATATATATATATATATATATATATATATAACTTTATATACTTACCATATATATATATATATATATATATATATATATATAACATATATATATATATATGCTATATAACTATATATATATATATATATTCCTTCTTATACGCTTTCCTTCCTATAGAGGGTTGCGTGACGTGCGCAGAAAATAAAATAGTTAAGTAGAGAGCATGACGTAAGTCTAAAGAAAAGCCCCCAACTCCCACTCCTCCTACCGTCTCTCCATATCCTTAAGTGAGAGCTCGTCGCGGTAAAAATCACCCTTGGGTTTTTTTCACAAAGTACGACGGACCCTTACTGCTGGTATCTCGTCAGTGTGCGGTTCATCCCTTGGCCCAGGACAACCATACCCCTTACAAAATCCCGCCATTCATTACTATTGTGCATCTTTGCTTCTCGCCCCTGCTAAACCATTTCCTTTCCTTCATACACATTCCTTTGCTAACTCAATCAACCTTTACTTCGGTCTCCCAGCCGGTCGATTCTAAACACACTCATCACTATGACCAAACTGTCTCAATGTACTCTCGTTTATTCTCTCATTTACTCTTTCTTCCACACCACTCAACTACCTAATGGATTTCACTCTCATTTATCAAATCTTCTCACACATAACAAGCCCCTAAGATTTCCATGTAAACTTGTACCTTAGATCTACACCTCTTATTTCATAGCATAGTTTCACTACTATACATTAAAAGGTAACAACATATCTTCATGCAAAACCCTAGCGCACTCAAGACTTGTTTCCAAAAAGGAATGTAATTGCATCAGTCACCCTCCATCCATTCACAACTTTCTACTACACTCTGCGTCATCTGTTCCCTTTTCATCCAACATATATAATAAACATTTAAACTCAGACACTTGTTCCAATTGCTTACTATACAACATGATTTAACACGGCAGACTCTCCTCATTCCCAACTATAACCTTACTTTCAAACCCCCCCTCCTATAACACACCCGGCCAAACCCCTCTAAAAACCCTCTCAAACTCTCTTCCATTCTCCACCATTCTAGCACCTCTCCCTACCACATCTACCTCTGCTTGTTTCATCACCTCATCCATAAACAGATTAAGTAACCAAGGAGACATAACACAACCCTCCCTACTCCAGCATTTAAATTAAACCAATCACTTTCAAGTAAATTTATTCTTACACACGCTTCAATATCGTAATACATACTTTTGATTTAATTCCGAAGCCTACCACCAACACCATATATCACTGAAATCTGCCACAGAGCTTTCTTAATAATTCTATCATGCGCCTGTTGCAAGTTTGTAAAACTTAAATACAATTTATTCTTCTTCTTCTTCTTTCATTTTCTCAATCACTTGTTTCAATGTGAAAATTTGAAATACACATTCTCTACCACTTCTAAATGCACTTTGTTCTTCGCCAATCAGTCCCTCAGTCACTCGACGCACTCTTTCAGCCAAAATACCACCATATATTTTCCGTACAACATTCAATAAACTAATTCCCCTATAGTTCCCACAGATCCCCTTATCCTCCTTACCCTTATATAAGGGTACTTAATTGCTCTACTCCAATCTTTCGGAACTATACCCTCCATAAACGCTTTGTTGCACAACTTCCATATCCAATCGATCATAATCTCGCTTCCATTCTTGGGAGAAGATATGTGACTGTGTTGAAAGAAGTGTTGCATGTGCTCGCTCTCCTCAGGGGAGGAGGTATGTGACTGTGTTGAAAGAAGTGTCACATACCTCCTCACTGGAGGAGGTATGTGACTGAATTGAAAGAAGTGTTGCATGTCAGTGGAGGAGGTATGTGACTGTGTTGAAAGAAGTGTTGCATGTGCTTACTCTCCTCAGTGGAGGAGGTATGTGACTGTGTTGAAAGAAGTGTTGCATGTGCTCGCTCTCACATACCTCATCCACTGAGGAGAGCGAGCACATGCAGCACTTCCTTCAACATAGTCACTTACCTCCTCCACTTAGGAAAGCGAGCATATGCAACACTTCTTTCAACACATTCACATACCTACTCCATTGAGAAGAGCGAGCAAATCAAACACTTTTTCAACACAGTCACCTCCCTGGGAGCATGCAGCACTTCTTTCAGCTGTTCTCTCTCCAGGGAGGCAGGCACCGTACAGCTTGCCTACCAGCACAGTCACATACCTCTCCTCAACTGAGGAGACGGGCACATGCAACACTTTTCCAACACCTCATAGCCAACTCCTATACTGAGGCATTATGCAGCTGCTAACCAGCACAGACACACACACACACACACACACACACACACACACACACACACACACACACACATATATATATATATATATATATATATATATATATATATATATATATATATATAATATATGTATACTATATATTAACTATATATATATATAATATACATTTATATATATATATATATATAATATGTAATGTATGTAATAACAACAACATGTAATAGCGCATAGCATATAATATATATATGTATGTAATATATATCTATATATATATATATTATAATAATAATATAGTAATAGTTTATATATTATGTAATAATATATAATAATATATGTATATATATGTAATAATAATAATAATATATATGTATATAATAATATGTAATAATAATAACCATATGTATATATATATATCTTTCTAATAATATAACTAATAATATAACTTATGGAACTCAAATGTAATATTAATCAAAGCCTTAAAAATATGAAACAATATCTGTAATATATATATATATATATATTTATATATATATATATATATATATTATTATTATTATTATGCATACACTTTTTTCCCGCTTGAGCGGGGTAGTGGTACGTACAGCCTCTCCCACCTACACCCCCCTCATCTCGCCCCCACCTCCTCCACCCCACTCTATCCCTCGCCAACACCCTACCCTCTTCCTCCCTCACCCCTCCCTCCTCCAGCATCTCCTTTATTCCATCCATCCACCTCCTTCTTGGTCTCCCCCTTCCTCTCCTTCCTATCCCCTCCGCCTCCCATACTCTCCTAACCACTCTCTGTTCCTCCATTCTCACCAGATGCCCATACCATCTTAACATTCCCTTCTCCGCTCATCCCACCAACCCATTCCTCCACTCACATCTCTCCCTCCCACCTAATTCCTAATCCTCATACCTACTAATCCACACAAACCACTCTCAACCCCTTCATCTCACATACTTCCAACTTCTTCCTGGACCCATTCAACCCCCACGTTTCACACCTATACAACACCGCTGGTACACAAATTTTCAAACATACTTATCTTAACTTTCTGAGCCTCCCTTTCCCTACTTCTCTCAAACCCCTCACCGCCCTCATTCCTCCTTCTCCTACTCTATTTTATATCTCCTCCTTCTTCCATCTCCCCTTACCCAAATCCATCCTAAATATCTAAAAATCTTTACTTACTTCTTCCACCACCTCGATTACTCTAACCCCTCCCCCTCCTCACTTTCCTCCTCCTCAACCACTAACACTTTACTCTTGGATTTATTTTAAGCCCCTTTTGTCCGCACATTCTCTCAAACTCCCTCACCAAGTACCTCAACCCTTCCGCGCTCTTCGCCACTAGGACAGTATCATCCGCAAACAGTATCATGTTCACTTCTCTCATTCCCATTCATCAATTCCACCCCCCTCCCCTCCCTCACATTCCTCTGCAAACACTCTCCATAAACAAATTGAATAGCCACGGCGACATTACACACCCCTGCCTCAGTCCCCTCACCACCCCAAACATTCACTCTCCCCTCCTAACACTCTCTCACACATTCTACTATTCTTGTAAAATGCCCTGATACCTTTACCTAATTTACCCCCCACTCCATTTTCCTCCAACACCCTCCACAATTCACCTCTTTTCACTCTATCATATGCTTTCTCTAAATCTAAAAAACACCCATACACTTTCCCTTTCCTCTCAATACTATTCTCCACAAGCATCTTTAGTGTAAACACTTGATCCACACACCCTCTTCCCTCCCTAAATCCTCCTTGTTCTTCCCCCATTCTTCCCTCCGTTAACCCTCTCACTCTCTCAATCAGTATTCTACCATACACTTTTCCTACCACACTTAAAAGACATATGCCTCTATAATTCCCACATTCCCTCCTATCCCCTTATACAGGGGAACCAAATAACCATCCTCCCAATCCTGTGAAACTACACCACTCCTTCAACATATATTATATAACCTGTACAGCCACTCACCCCTTTACCACCCTTCTGTAACATTTCCATTCTCCACCATCAGCCTGCGGACTTACTTTTTCCTTTACTCAAGGCCTAATAATTTCCTCCATTTGTATTTCATCTTCCCCCTCCCTCCCTAATACATTCCCCATCCCCACCTCATGCAAATCTTCCTCCCCTCCCCCCCCACCTCATTCAATAGTCCACTAAAATACTCCCCCCCCCTCTTCCTCACCCTATCCTCCCCTCCTATCCCCCCCCCTCTCCTCCCTTAATCCTCTCCCCCAACCCCTCCTTCTTCTTCCTTTTTTATTTACTTCTTTCCAGAACATCTTACTTCCCGATTACAAAATTCCTCTTTTGCTCTTCTCTTCGTCCTCTCCACCACCCTCTTTGCTTCCACTCTAACCCTTCTATATTCCTCCCAGCTTTCCTCTCTCCTACTTCCCAACCATTTCACATAAGCTTCCTTTTTCCTTTTCACCACCTCCTTCACCTCCTCACTCCACCATTCGCTCCCTTTCCTTCTGCTTGCACCCACCCTTTTTACTCCACATACCCTTCTAGCCTCTTCATATGCCTCCTTAAATCTCGTCCACTCCCCCTCCACCTCCCCCATTCCCGTCCCTCTCACGTCTCTCCACCTGTCCTCCATACCTCTCCTAAACTCCCTCTTACACACTGTCTCCTCCAATTTTTCCACCTTTATCACCTCCACTCTCCTCTTTTCTCCCCTTTCCTTAATCGTCACCTCTCCTCCCACCCTTAACCTTGCAACCACCAAGTAGTGATCCGATATCCCCCCCCGCCCCTCTAAATACATTTACATCTAATAATCTGTCTCTATCCTTCCCATTTACACACACATAATCCAGTACCGCCCTCCCCCCGTTATCTCACTCTTCCATGTATACTTATGATTTTCACTTTTTTTGAACCACGTATTCCCCACTATCATTCTTCTTTTCTATCAACACACAACTCTAACAGACTTTCTCCCATTTCATTCCTCTCTTGCCCTACCCCAAATGGTCCTAATTATTCTTACCCACCCACTCCCTACCCAACTCCTGCATTTAATCCCCCAATAGAACAATTTTAATCGTTTACCCACTTTCCCAGCACTCATTCAACTCATTCCAAAATCTTTCTCTCTCCTCCTCCCTCGCTCCATTCACTGGTGCATATGCACATATAAAAACCCACATTTCCCCCCCGAATTTCACTTTTACCCACATTATCCTTGAACTCACCTGGCTACACACCCTTACCTTATCCCACACCTCTTTCCTCATAACTATTCCTACCCCTTCCCTCCCCCTCACTCTCTCGCTCACCCCTGATACCATTCCCTTGTATTTTCCAAAATCCATCTCCCTCCTTCCCTTCAGCTTAGTTTCAGTTATCCCTAACACATCCAACCTTCTTTCTTCAAACATTAATCCCACTTCCTCCCTCTTCAAATCTTCGTTTACCCCTCTCACATTCATACACCCCACCCTTATTACCTCTCTCTTCCCCATCTTTTCCCTTCTTCTATATCTATTTCACCCAGGCTGCACGTTTTGTGGGACTTCCCACCCCAGGTACTTCCCAACACCTGAGGCCACCACCCCGCTCACCGAATATACCCAAAACAACCTAACAATAAAAGGTTAAAATGAGAATATAACATATAAAAATATAAAAATATAAAAATATAAAAATATACAAGGTTAAAACCTACACACTATCAAAACCCCACACACACATACATACACACATACATAT
>JABUQX010019125.1:35000-37500 GCA_015478945.1 Trachelipus rathkii
ATATATATATATATATATATATATATATATATATAATATATATATATATAATATATATTTTAACTTATATATATATATATATATATATATATATATATATATATATATATATATATATATATATATATATATATATATATTGATCTGCTCCTGTTGAGATTCTATAATTTCTATTTTCGAAAAGATTCAAAAGCCCCTGAATGAAAACTGGCTTTACCGTATTTGAACTCGTTACCAAGATGCGGAACTAAAGCCCAATGCATCTTATATCTTGCCAGTGGGAGTTCCTAACTTCCTCTAAACGATTTAGCAGTTAAAACAAGTCGTTCGACTCTGTTAAAGGCAAGTTATATTATAAAAATAGAAATTTCTGTGCATTGCTATCCTTAGGTCAATTGCGCCTTTCATCATACACTATGCTTGTTGAGACACTCAACAGACGTTAGCTCGAAATATTCTTTGAAGATCAAGCTAGATAGCACTGTGCAAGTTGTTCAAAATATGAGTTTTTTCCTTGTTTATCTTTTATTATTCCAAATTATTAGTTATTTAGTGTTTTTTTCTTCTTTGGAGTTGAAATCAAATATTTTGTCAGCTTTATCTATAGTCAAGGTCTTATTCATTGTCTTGTTTGATGCCAAGAGAAAATTCATCTCACCTGTTTCAGCAGAATCAGTTGATTTTTTCATTTCAAGATTGCTGGGTAAAAGTTTTTCGGTAATTATCATAGCCTATTCACACGACGTTATAATTGTCTGCATAATGTTTCCTTAATAAACACGTCCTCGATTGAGAACCAGGGAAATTGAAAATTTCCCGAAAATTGGAGCTTTTTTTTTTCTGGGAACGAGTTATTCTTTTGCTGAAAATGATTTTTTTGTGTCGTTACAAAATTTCCTTTCGAGAAAGGGCTAGAAACTGTCTATTTTAAGGACTCCCAAAGGTGTACTATTCTTGTGGAAACAGTTTTGGATATTAAAAAAAGTGTAATTTAAAAATGCAAACTATAAATATATATATATATATATATATATATATATATATACTATATATAAATATATATATATATATATATATATATATATATATATATATATATATATATATATATATATATATATATATATATATATATATATATAATGTACCTTCTTAATCGTAAGAGCTCTCGCCGATTCCCACGAAACTTACTGAAAATGTCAGAAATATTCAAATTTCAATTTTGGGGGAAGAAATGTTTTTAATTAGAAAAGTTAACAAAATTCATCAGAACCCAAAATACAAATGCATAGCACACCATTATTATTTTCGCACCACCCGACCTGCGAGTGCTGGCAAAAACAATTAAATATTGTTTCAAAACCATGATAAGCCTATTATAAAGTTAAAATAAAAACATAAGGCATTAAGTGCAGTTTTACATGCAGTAAATATGAAATTTAAAGACTTCCTAACTTTTTTCAGGCTTATTTCCAGAGTTTTTCTAACGTTTTTCTTCCTTTCAGCTCATTTTAAACATTTCATGAAAATCGGAAAGTAAGTTACATTGAAATTGACGTGAAGCGAAGTTAATGAGGGCCTATATATATATATATATATATATATATATATATATATATATATATATATATATATATATATATATATATATATATATATATATAATGATAATTATAATAATACTATATATAGAAATATAGATAAAGATATATAAAGAGATGCATATATATATATATATATATATATATATATATATATATATATATATATTAAAGTTTAAGACATGTATTTTGCAATGCATAATATGTTGCCATCAATAAATCATTGATGTGAAATATTTTTTTAGAGTTAAAAATCTTGATTTTATCTCGTCTCCTTTTATTTTCTGAGACTTTCTTTTTCTCTCACTTCTCTCTCCATTTCTCTCTTTCCTACCTTCTTTATTTTGCTTACTTCGTTTTACATTCATTCCGTCTTTATTTACCTGTTTTTTTTTTTTTTTTTTTTTCGTGTTTTTTTCTGTTACTTTCGTGCATTTCGAGGAATCGAAAAGCGTGACCAGAAGTAATTTGCCTTTGAAATATTTGAGCAACTTATTTGGTATATAAGTCTAGCGTCGAAGCATAAGCAAATAAATATTTATAAATAAAATGAACAGAATAATAGAATGAGTGTCGGGGACACTACTAATACTTCTTCAGGTTCATTTAAAAATCTTGTTGTGTCAGTCAAGATTTGGATTGTAAACTGCTTCTGATCAATAATTCTCTCTCTAACAATTTCTTTTAATTTTTTTTGGTGTCAGGCCATAGTTTGTTTAATGCCATAAAATATTTACAAAACATTAAGAAAGAACGTATGTTTATATAATATACTTTTTATGGCTTGTTACTCCAAACAAATCTGGTATTATATATATATATATATATATATTTCTATTCTCACCACATAACCTCAATAATAACATAATAATAATAATATATAATATAATAATAATATA
>JABUQX010019126.1:0-20514 GCA_015478945.1 Trachelipus rathkii
AACAAAAACATAGTTTTTAAAGATAGTCACTACTATGTGAAACTTCCCTGGCAGGAAACAATTGGCCTGGTTCCTTCTAATCATGTGGTTGCCCGTAAAGTCCTTGACTGAGTTGTCTCTAACTTGCATTATAAAAATTTGTTTGATGATTATGGCAAAGTTTTTAGCCAACAGTTGACTGATGGTATTATTGAGAAGGTGGATATAAACCCTTCAGAATATGCAAAATTTATTTTCATTCCCCATCGGCCTGTCCTAAAGACTGAGGCTCAGGTTACGACCAAAATACGCCCAGTTTTCAATTGCTCTTTAAAAACCAACCTTAAATTGCCTTCTTTGAATGAAGCTGCCTACCCAGGCATTGACCTAATGTCCTCACTCCTAAAATTAATACTGAAATTTAGATGTAATAAATACGTCATTCTTGCTGATATAAAGCAGGCCTTTCTTGCTATTAAATTACTTACTGAAGAGGATAGGAATAGACTTTGTTTTTTCTGGGTAGAAAATGGCAAAATTGCCACCTACCGCTACACCACCTTGGTGTTTGGTTTTGTTAGCAGCCCTTTTATTCTCCATTTTGTCATGAAACACCATGCCTCTAAATTTCCAGATGATTTATGCTCTAGATTGCTAGCAAGCAACTTTTATGTAGATAATTTCCTTTATAGTAGCAATAATCATTTAGAATTAGAGTACATTTATAAAGAAGCATGTGTGAGAATGGATGAAGCTTCCTTTAAACTTAGAAGTTGGAATTCTAACTTGCCAAAGTTAAATTCTATGTTTGAAGCGGATGGCAGATTTGCTGCGCATGGTTGCCCAGAAGAGAAAGTTTTAGGTTATAGATATCATTTGGAAAATGATAGCCTAAGTGTTGGGAAAGTTGATCTTAACATAGAGGCTAATACTAAAAGGCAAATTTTGTCAGCAATTTCCTCTGTTTTTGACCCTTTGGGGTTAATCTTACCTTTAACAGTTAGTGGTAAGATATTGATGAGGGACATATGGGGTTTGAGTCCTAAAGTAGATTGGGATACTGTCCTAGATCCTAAAATTATAACTGAGTGGAAAAGGGTTGCTTTTTCGCTTAATAAGGCTTCTGAATTATCTTTTAGGAGAATGGTCCTTGATAAGGACAAGGTTTATGGTTTGCATGTATTTTGTGACAGCTCAAAAACTTCTTATGGTTTTATTGTGTATGCTTGTTGTGATAACATTTCTGAATTGGTCTTTTCTAAGGCTAAAATGGCCCCTTTGATAGGAGTTGAGGCATCCCCTTGCCTTGAAACTTATGGATGTTGCTTGCTTTAAGTCGTTTGCCCGCATTTTGTCTTCCTTTGAAGATATTAATTTTAAAAATTTTTAAATTTAGTTGTTTCCCCAGGTAGTGCTTTCCTGGCTGTTAACAAATAACCCTAAGTGTAAATCAAAACGGTTAAATAGCTTCAAAGACTATTGATCTTGCGAAAAATCGAAATAATTTCCGGAATTTAAGGCTTGCCAATAGTATTTTCAGGTATACTCGATACCCAACCATAGCATCCTGCCTGATTTATTGACATAAGGGTATGATTTTAAAAACATCAATTGATTATTAAAAATTTTGGGTAAGTTGGACCTCCATTCTTTCTAATGATTTTGAAAAATGGCCTACACATGAGTTGTTGAGCATTCCCCCAGAGTGTAAACTTAAATCCTTTGTACACCGTACTGTGGCTAATGCTGTTGATGATGTCTTAGACATTGAAAGGTTTTCACAGTTTGATAAGTTGATTAAGATAACTACTTATCTGTTTAAATTTAGGTATATTAAAGTGGTGGAAGCTGATCCTGCCAAGTGTGCTGTACCTTACTGGATTAGGCGTATGCAACTTGCATGCTTTGGAAAAGAAATTAGTTTTCTCAAAACTAATGATGATTCTCAGCCTATTCCCTCTCTTGTTAAAAACCTAGATCTATTTTTGGACGATGATGAAATTCTCCGCTCCCATGGGAGGATTTCTAAGTCTCTTCATTTTAATTTTGATATTTGTAATCCCATTTTATTGGGAAAGTCCCCCACTTTACCCGATTGATTATTTTGAATGCTCATTCCCAAGTTCAGCATCTTGGGGTACAAACTACTTTAAATTATGTTAGAAATAAAGGGTTCTGGATACCTAGAGCCAGACAGGCTGTTAAAAATACCCTGTCTTCCTGTTTCTTATGTAGGAAATATAATGCTCTCTGCTACAATTATCCCAAACTTACCAACTTGCCAAAAAACTAACTAACTTTGATCAAACCTTTCCATCATGAGGGAGTTGATTTCACAGGTCATGTTTCTGTTAAGAGCACAGAAAGTAAGGAAGATTACAAAATGTATATTTTACTTTTTACTTGTTTGAGCATTAGGGCCTTACACCTGGAGCTTGTTCCTGACATGTCTGCAGAAAACTTTTTACTTGCCTTTCAAAGGTTCTGCAATAGGTACACTATTCCTTCTCACCTGTACTCTGATAATGCTCGAGCATTTGGAAAATCAGGAGATATCCTGAGTAATGTATTTTATTCCCAAGAATAAAGCATATTAAAATTCCTCTTTAGGTGTCAAATTAATGCATTATTAAAATTTCCTCTTTATGTGCGTTTAATTGGACAGGCTGGAAAAGGCTTTATTAGGACTGGTTAAAAATAGTTTATATAAAACTGTGCAAACTAAAAAACTTTATTATTTTGAACTACTGACCACTTTATCCTCTGTTCAAGACGCTATAAATTCCAGACCTCTCACTTATAGGTCTTTTGAAAATGATTTAAATATCATTACTCCCAATTCCTTTCTGAAAATGCACTCTAATTCGGCTCTTGTCTTTAGAGACTTGGAAGATCCATGGAGAGAGATGGACAGGGATGTTGTACTTAAAAGTCTGGATCAGCAACTTATAATCTTTGAAGAATTCAAAAGGCTATGGTATGAAGAGTATTTGTTGAGTCTCAGAGAGCATAGTAGAAACTTGTATCAGAGTCCTTGGACTAATCGTATAAAGTGTGGCGATGTTGTACTTATAAAACTGCCTAACAAACCTAGACCCTTCTGGATGTTGGGAAGGGTCATAGAAGTGGTTGTTGGGCATGATAAAATTATTAGGTCAGTAAAAATAAAACAAAGCAATGGTAAGACTGTTCATCATCCTATTTGCAACTTGTATCCTATGGAATTATCTATAACCCACTCTGGGGCGAATCAGAGTGAAAAAAGGGATGATATTGACAATTCTGCTGAAGAAGTTCTTAATACTGATCCAACTCCTCCAGTTGCTAGGAGTAGGCAGTCAGGTGTTAAGAAAAGACCTGCAAGGAAGGCTGCTGTGAAGTTCAGGAAATTCCTGAAAGAAAAGCTGGATGATTTGTAAATAATAGTTTCCTTTTAGAATTAAGTTAGATTTAGGGTTTAGTTTGTATTGGCTTTGTTATATGAAGCTTAAACTTTGTAAATATGTTTGATTTGCTTTATAATATTGCATGGTATGATATGAGCAATTGCATGTTGTTCTGAACTGAATGTTATGATTTAAAAGTTGTATTTGTACATTTGAAAATCTTTTCCCCTTAATTTGCCTCCAGCAAATTGTTTTTTGCTGGGAGGATATTAGAAATATTTTACCCCTGTATGAAACCTTACTATTTGCTTATTATTATATTCAGATAAACTAAGGGATTTTAAAATTGCTTATAAAATTTTAGAATATTCTTATTTTTGGGTGTTTTGGAGACTTTCTTGAAAAATATATTTTGTTAGGCAACAGCGAAAGTTTGTTTTGAAACTTAAAAACGAGGCACTTGAAATTTAAGAGTCAATTGAATAAATCGTGAGTTGGTATAGCTCCGATCCTTTTGTAGCATTAAGCTATTTTAAACTATATATTAAACTAAGTATTTCATTTATATTATTTAACATTAGTTCTAGTTAGGCCTAAGTATTTTTGCCTTATTAAAGATAGAGGAATTGTTCTGAGAAAGCTTATGTTAAGGTCTCTTTTTCCAAGCTGTTCCTAACCCTTTATATTCTGAATTAGCAGGACTAGCTGTTAGGTCTATTCTATCTTTTCTGTTTTATTCTAACACTTCTCTAGCCTCTAAATCCTTATACCTTACTTCAAGTTTTGAACAGAGTACTCAACGGATGGCATGCTATATGTAGGCCAAAACTAGTAACTAGCAACTACCTTTATTTTACTAAAATTAAGCCTCAATAAAAGGCTTCCCTCCAAGTTAAAATTCTTGGAAACCAAATCTTTAAAGCTAATTTGAATTTAAAATCTAATGGTGAGTTATAATTTCCTTTTTTGTTGAAATTTAATATTATTAGGCTAGACTTCCTCTTATTTGGGTAGAGCAGTTCACTCAACTGCTGTAATTGCACATTTCAGAATTTACTTCATAGTAAATTCTCAATAACTTTCCAAGAATTTTAAAGAGGACGTCTATCTTAATTATTCTTATTAGCTTATGCTATTTAATTATAACTCACCTTATATATAGCTTATTGAATTTCCTTGATACTTGGATACGTTGCCTAAACTTTGAGTAAAATTATAACGTTGTTTTTTGAGAAATATTAGATTCACTTAGTCATTGTTTTTATACTATCACTATGGCTGAAATGGAAGAATGCCAGTTACTTAATAATCCTCACATTGTAGAACGAGACGATTTAAAAGAAGGATGGAGGCCATTATATCCAGATTAAAAAATAGCAGTAGTCCCTCTTTTATTAAAGACAAAATATCTGAATTAAAAGGTTATTTAAAGTCTTTGGAGAAGACAGATAAAAGTATTTTGTCAAATATACTTAAATTTAAAAGTCTTAATGAATTTTATGTAAGTGAGCGTAACAGTATGTTTGATTATAAATTAGATTTAGAAGAGCAGATTGGCACTTTATCTGACAACTTAACAAAGCCTAATACTCCTTCCATTGCTAGTGAAGACTCTGAAACACCCTTTTCTAACTCTACTGTAGGCCCTAATTCTAATGTATCTGATAGAACTGTCTCTAGTTTGAACCTTTTTAGGAGTGCAAAAGAGCCTCCAATTCAGATAGGGAAGTTTGAGGGTGATGAAGCAGGTAAGTTAGCATTCTCCCGTTTTTTGTCTAAGTTTAAAGCTGTAATAGACGGAAATCCTGTCTATACAAATGAGGAGAAACTTATACATTTGATTAGCAATCTGGGGGATGTGGCCTATGAAATGATTAACATTGACCGTCGGAAGGCTATACAGCCGGTTATGCATTTTTAGATATTTTGAAGAAGGAGTTTCTAGAGAGAGATTTTATATTAGAAATAAATTGTTAGGCTATTAGAGACATTTCTCCTCCTCCTGAAGATAGTTTAGCGGAGGTAAAATCCTTCATTAATGAGGTTAAGGCTTTAGCTTATGACCTTAAGTCTTATGGGTTAGATTTCCTTGCTCTGATACCTCAGGTTTTAATGATTAATTCGCTCGTGAGTTAATAAATTACGCTCCAAGGTTTGTCATTTATTTAATCGATCAGATCTAAACAAATTACCCACTAGTATAAATGATGGTGTTGCAGATTGTTCAATCTTAATGAAACGCTTGGAGCTGATGCAGAGGTCACAAGCCAAGCATGAAGGTAATAACTTTAGGAACAATAAATTTGGTAGACACAAGAATAATTATCCTAATAAAAATTCTAATAATCTTGATAGTTTTAAATATAATAAATTTAACAATAATAAGCAAGCTAGTGGTGGTCAAAACAAGGGCCATAGTAATAATGAAAAGAACTCCACCCCCAATGGTTCTAAAGGTACCCTTGAAAACTTTAAGACTACCCAAAAGTCTGCCAAATCTAATGCTCCTTTTAGAAGCAAAGCCGCTAATTCAGCTTTCCCGTGTAAACTTTGCAGCATGGCAGGTCATAGCATGAATAAATGTTCGTCTTACACAGACATTGAATCTAGACTAGAACGCTGTGACCAGCTGCATATTTGTAAGTTTTGCTCGAGTGCCAAGCATGCTACTGAAGAATGTCCGGGTAATCAAGGGGGCTTTTTAGATTACGCTTGCATGTACTGTAAACTTTTTACTCATATTTCTGCTTTATGTAAAAAAGGGCATTCAAATAATTCTAGCAATCAAACTATGTCCTATCTTTTTATTAATTTTAATAAGGTGAACAAAACTATCTCCTCCCATTTATAGAAATCACTTTGTACCAAGGGGGTAAACAGTGCCGTTTGTTAGCTCTTTTAGACTCTGGGTCGGAAAGAAGTTATGTTAGTTCTAAGGTTGCAGGGCAGCTATTAGACTTGAAAACTTTGTATAGTATTAGCTATGACATACATAGTTTTATTTCATCGAAAGAAAAAACTTTCTTTCTTAGATCTTTTGTTATTGATTTGCCTGGCAGAAGCCAGTTTCCATTTGCTTTGCTCATTGATGAGTCCTTTGATATTAAGTTTGAAATACCTGGTTTAAAAATGGCTTTAGAGAATATAAATAAACTTGGGTACAGTGTGAGTTCTTTGAGTGATGGGCATGGTTGTGAGGATTTTGTAGAATTGCATGCTTTAATTGGTATAGATTTGTTACAATATTTGCCACCCTTTTCATTTGAGAGATGTATGAATGGAGCTTGTTTTAAGATGGGTCAGCATATTGTACCATATGTTGTACCATTTGGTGATATTAAAAATTTCCTATACCCTGACCAAATTGATAAACTGAATGTGCCTTCTAATAGAATTGGATGCCCTTCGTCTCACGAAAATCTTGCCCATTCCTCTCTTGTTAATCAGGTTTTAAGTCCTTCCGCCTCATACTTTAATCCATTGACAAGTATTTTTGAGGACAGTGTAGTAGAACATGGTCTTGATAATATATTTTATCTTGAAGAGCCGTTGGTATTTTAAGATAGTTAATGGTAGATATGGCTAAAGCCTATATTTTGGCAAAGTTTCTTCGTGAATTTAACAACAAAAACATAGTTTTAAAAGATAGTCACTAACTATGTGAAACTTCCTGGCAGGAAACCAATTGGGCCTGGTTCCTTAATGTCATGTGGTTGCCCGTAAGTCCTTGACTGAGTTTGTCTCTGAACTTGTCATGATAGAAAATTTGTTTGATGATTATGGCAAAGTTTTTAGCCAACAGTTGACTGATGGTATTAAATGAGAAGGTGGATATAAACCTTCAGCAATAATGCAAAATTTTATTTTCATTCCCTATCGGCTGTCCTAATAGATCTGAGGCCTAGGTTACCGACAAAATAGCGCCCTAGTTTTTCAATTGCTCTTAAAAACCAACCTAAATTACCTTTCTTTGATGAAGCTGCTACCAGGCCATTGACCTAAAAGTCTCACTCCTTAAATAATCTGATTTAGATGTAATAAATGACGTCCTTCTGTGGATATAAACAGGCCTTGCTTGCTTATTAATTACTTACTGAAGAGATAAGGCAATAGTTTTGTTTTTTTTTGGGTAGAGAATGGCACAATTGTCACCTACCGCTACAGCACCTTGGTGTTTGGTTTTGTTAGCAGCCCTTTTATTCTCCATTTTGTCATGAAACACCATGCCTCTAAATTTCCAGATGATTTATGCTCTAGATTGCTAGAAAAACTTTTATGTAATAATTTCCTTTAATATGTGCATAATCATTTAAGAATTAGAGTAATTTATAAAGAAGGCATGTGTGGAGATGGATGAAGCTTCCTTTAATACTTAGAGTGAATCTAACACTGCCGAAGTAACTTCTATGTTTGAGAGCGGCATGGCAGATTGCTGCGCATGTGCCCAGAAGAGAAAGTTTTGGGTTATTATGATAATCATTTGGAAAATGATGCCTAATTGTTGGGAAAAGTTGTATCTTAACATAGAGAGCTAATGACTAAATGGCAAATTTTGTCCAAGCATTTTCCTCTTGTTTTTTTGTACTCCTTTGGGTTATCTTACCTTTAAAAGTTATGTGGTAAGAGTATTGATGGAGGGGACATAATGGGGTTGAGTCCTAAAAGTATGAATTGGGAGACTGTCCTAGATCCTAAAAATTATACTGAAAGTGGAAAAGGGTTGCTTTTTCGCTTAATAAGGCTTCTGAATTATCTTTTAGGAGAATGGTCCTTGATAAGGACAAGGTTTATGGTTTGCATGTATTTTGTGACAGCTCAAAAACTTCTTATGGTTTTATTGTGTATGCTTGCTGTGATAACATTTCTGAATTGGCCTTTTCTGAATTGGTCTTTTCTATGGCCCCTTTGAAGGAGTTGAGCATCCCTTGCCTTGAACTTATGGCTGTTGTGCTTGCATTTAAGTGTTTGCCCAGCATTTTGTCTTCCTTTGAAGATATTAATTTTAAATTTTTAAATTTAGTTGTAGATGCCCAGGTAGTGCTTTCCTGGCTGTTAACAAATAACCCTAAGTGTAAATCAAAACTGGTTAAAAATAGGCTTAAAGACATTGATCTTGCCAAAAATGAAATACTTTCCGAATTTAAGTTGCCAATATATTTCAGGTATACTGATACCAATAGCAATCCTGCTGATTTATTGACTAAAGGGGTATCTTTTAAAAAATTCATTGATATTAAAAAATTTTGGGTTAATGGACCTCCATTCTTGTCTAATGATTTTGAAAAATGGCCTACACATGAGTTGTTGAGCATTCCCCCAGAGTGTAAACTTAAATCCTTTGTACACCGTACTGTGGCTAATGCTGTTGATGATGTCTTAGACATTGAAAGGTTTTCACAGTTTGATAAGTTGATTAAGATAACTACTTATCTGTTTAAATTTAGGTATATTAAAGTGGTGGAAGCTGATCCTGCCAAGTGTGCTGTACTTTACTGGATTAGGCGTATGCAACTTGCATGCTTTGGAAAAGAAATTAGTTTTCTCAAAACTAATGATGATTCTCAGCCTATTCCCTCTCTTGTTAAAAACCTAAATCTAGATCTATTTTTGGACGATGATGAAATTCTCCGCTCCCATGGGAGGATTTCTAAGTCTCTTCATTTTAATTTTGATATTTGTAATCCCATTTTATTGGGAAAGTCGTCCACCACTTCACCCGATTGATTATTTTGAATGCTCATTCCCAAGTTCAGCATCTTGGGGTACAAACTACTTTAAATTATGTTAGAAATAAAGGGTTCTGGATACCTAGAGCCAGACAGGCTGTTAAAAATACCCTGTCTTCCTGTTTCTTATGTAGGAAATATAATGCTCTCTGCTACAATTATCCCAAACTTACCAACTTGCCAAAAAACTAACTAACTTTGATCAAACCTTTCCATCATGAGGGAGTTGATTTCACAGGTCATGTTTCTGTTAAGAGCACAGAAAGTAAGGAAGATTACAAAATGTATATTTTACTTTTTACTTGTTTGAACTTTAGGGCCTTAAGCCCTATGCTTGGTTCCAGCCATGGTCTGCTGTATAACTTTTTCCTTGCCCTTCAAGGTTAGCAATAGGTCACTTTCCTTCTCACTGTAATCTGAAATCAGCTCGACGCATTTGGAAATCAAGGAGATATCTCGAGTAATCGTATTTTATCCCAAGAATTTTGTGATGCACCTTTACAGGTGTCACATTAAAGCAGATGAAAATTCCTCTAATGGTTGCGTTATTGGAGCAGCTTGGGAAAGGCTTATTAGGACTGTTAAAAAATGTTTATATAAAACTGTGCAAACTAAAAAACTTTATTATTTTGAACTACTGACCACTTTATCCTCTGTCATAGATATATATTCTCTACTTTTCGCTAAAAGGTCTTTTGAAAATGATTTAAACATCATTACTCCCAATTCCTTTCTGAAAATGCACTCTAATTCGGCTCTTGTCTTTAGAGACTTGGAAGATCCATGGAGAGAGATGGACAGAGATGTTGTACTTAAAAGTCTGGATCAGCAACTTATAATCTTTGAAGAATTCAAATGGCTATGGTATGAAGAGTATTTGTTGAGTCTCAGAGAGCATAGTAGAAACTTGTATCAGAGTCCTTGGACTAATCGTATAAAGTGTGGCGATGTTGTACTTATAAAACTGCCTAACAAACCTAGACCCTTCTGGATGTTGGGAAGGGTCATAGAAGTGGTTATAGGCCATGATAAAATTATTAGGTCAGTAAAAATAAAACAAAGCAATGGTAAGATTGTTCATCATCCTATTTGCAACTTGTATCCTATGGAATTATCTATAACCCACTCTGGGGCGAATCAGAGTGAAAAAAGGGATGATATTGACAATTCTGCTGAAGAAGTTCTTAATACTGATCCAACTCCTCCAGTTGCTAGGAGTAGGCAGTCAGGTGTTAAGAAAAGACCTGCAAGGAAGGCTGCTGTGAAGTTCAGGAAATTCCTGAAAGAAAAGCTGGATGATTTGTAAATAATAGTTTCCTTTTAGAATTAAGTTAGATTTAGGGTTTAGTTTGTATTGGTTTGTTATATGAAGCTTAAACTTTGTAAATATGTTTGATTTGCTTTATAATATTGCATGGTATGAGCAATTGCATGTTGTTCTAAACTGAATGTTATGATTTAAAAGTTGTGTTTGTACATTTGAAAATCTTTTCCCCTTAATTTGCCTCCAGCAAATTGTTTTTTGCTGGGAGGATATTAGAAATATTTTACCCCTGTATGAAACCTTACTATTTGCTATTAATTATATTAGATTAAACTAAGGGATTTTAAAATGCTTATAATATTTTAGAATATTTCTTGTATTTCTACACTATGTTTAGAGACTTTCTTGAAAAATATATTTGTTTGGCAACAGCGAAAGTTTGTTTTGAAACTTTGAACGAGGCACTTTGAATTAAAGAATCGTCATTGGAAATAATCGTGAGTTGGTATAAGCCTCCGATCCTTTTGTAGCATTAAGCATTTAAACTATAATTATTAAACTAAGTATTCTCATTTAGGTGTTATTAACATTAGTTCTATTAGGCCTAAGTATTATTCTGCCTTCATTAAAGATAGAGGAATTGGGTTTCTGAGAAAGCTTATTGTTAGGGTCTCTTTTTCCAAGCTGTTCCTAACCCTTTATATTCTGATTAGCAGGACTAGCTGTTAGGTCTATTCTATCTTTTCTGGTTTTATTTCAACACTTCTCCTACCTCTAAATCCTTCAATACTTACTGTCAAGTTTTGAACATGAAGTACTCAAGCGGATGGGCATGCTATATAATGTAGGCCAAAACTATGTAACTAGCACTACCTTTATTTTACTAAAATTAAGACTCAATAAAAGGCTTCCCTCCAAGTCAAAATTCTTGGAAGCCAAATCTTTAAAGCTAATTTGAATTTAAAATCTAATGGTGAGTTATAATTTCTTTTTTTGTTGAAATTTAATATTATTAGGCTAGACTTCCTCTTATTTGGGTAGAGCAGTTCACTCAACTGCTGTAATTGCACATTTCAGAATTTACTTCATAGTAAATTCTTAATAACTTTCCAAGATTTTAAAGAGGACGTCTATCTTAATTATTCTTATTAGCTTATGATATTTAATTATTACTCACCTTATATATAGCTTATTGAATTTCGCTTGATACTTGGAGTGACGTTGCCTATAAACTGTTTGGAGTAAAATTTAAGTTGTTGTTTGAGAAATATTAATTGACTTCACTTAAGTCCTTCGTTTTTATACTATCACTATGGCTGAAATGGAAGAATGCCAGTTACTTAATAATCCTCAAATTGTTAAACGAGCGATTAAAAGAGGTGGAGGCCATTTATATCCAGATTAAAAATGCAGTAGTCCCTCTTTTAACTTAAAGCAAAATATCTTGAATTAAAAGTTATTTTTTAAAGTTCTTTGGCAGAAGCACAGATAAAAGTATTTTGTCAAATATACTTAAATTTAAAAGTCTTAATGAATTTTATGTAAGTGAGCGTAACAGTATGTTTGATTATAAATTAGATTTAGAAGAGCAGATTGGCACTTTATCTGACAACTTAACAAAGCCTAATACTCCTTCCATTGCTAGTGAAGACTCTGAAACACCCTTTTCTAACTCTACTGTAGGCCCTAATTCTAATGTATCTGATAGAACTGTCTCTAGTTTGAACCTTTTTAGGAGTGCAAAAGAGCCTCCAATTCAGATAGGGAAGTTTGAGGGTGATGAAGCAGGTAAGTTAGCATTCTCCCGTTTTTTGTCTAAGTTTAAAGCTGTAATAGACGGAAATCCTGTCTATACAAATGAGGAGAAACTTATACATTTGATTAGCAATCTGGGGGATGTGGCCTATGAAATGATTAAACATTTGAGTCCTGAAGGCTCTAATTACACCATTGCTTTAGATATTTTAAAGAAGGAATTTCTAGAGAGAGATTTCATAGTAGAAAAAATAATTGTTAGGCTATTAGACATTTCTCCTCCTTCTGACGATAGTTTAGCGGAGGTAAAATCCTTCATTAATGATCGAGGTTAAGGCTTTAGCTTATGACCTTAAGTCTTATGGGTTAGATTTCCTTGCTCCTGATACACCAGGTTTTAAAATGATTAATTCGCTCGTAGTTAATAAATTACCTCCAAGGTTTGTCAATTTATTAATCGATAAAACTCTAACAAATTACCCTAGTATAAATGATGTGTTTCAGAATTGTTCAATCTTAATGAAACGCTTGGAGCTGATGCAGAGGTCACAAGCCAAGCATGAAGGTAATAACTTTAGGAACAATAAATTTGGTAGACACAAGAATAATTATCCTAATAAAAATTCTAATAATCTTGATAGTTTTAAAAATAATAAATTGAACAATAATAAGCAAGCTAGTGGTGGTCAAAACAAGGGCCATAGTAATAATGAAAAGAACTCCACCCCCAATGGTTCTAAAGGTACCCTTGAAAACTTTAAGACTACCCAAAAGTCTGCCAAATCTAATGCTCCTTTTAGAAGCAAAGCCGCTAATTCAGCTTTCCCGTGTAAACTTTGCAGCATGGCAGGTCATAGCATGAATAAATGTTCGTCTTACACAGACATTGAATCTAGACTAGAACGCTGTGACCAGCTGCATATTTGTAAGTTTTGCTCGAGTGCCAAGCATGCTACTGAAGAATGTCCGGGTAATCAAGGGGGCTTTTTAGATTACGCTTGCATGTACTGTAAACTTTTTACTCATATTTCTGCTTTATGTAAAAAAGGGCATTCAAGTATTTTTAAGAAAATTATTTTGTGGCAAGCTTCTGGCATAATTCCAGAAGCTTGCCACTCATCCCATTTATAGAAATCACTTTGTACCAAGGGGGTAAACAGTGCCGTTTGTTAGCTCTTTTAGACTCTGGGTCGGAAAGAAGTTATGTTAGTTCTAAGGTTGCAGGGCAGCTATTAGACTTGAAAACTTTGTATAGTATTAGCTATGACATACATAGTTTTATTTCATCGAAAGAAAAAACTTTCTTTCTTAGATCTTTTGTTATTGATTTGCCTGGCAGAAGCCAGTTTCCATTTGCTTTGCTCATTGATGAGTCCTTTGATATTAAGTTTGAAATACCTGGTTTAAAAATGGCTTTAGAGAATATAAATAAACTTGGGTACAGTGTGAGTTCTTTGAGTGATGGGCATGGTTGTGAGGATTTTGTAGAATTGCATGCTTTAATTGGTATAGATTTGTTACAATATTTGCAACCTTTTTCATTTGAAAGATGTATGAATGGAGCTTGTTTTAAGATGGGTCAGCATATTGTACCATTTGGTGATATTAAAAATTTCCTATACCCTGACCAAATTGATAAACTGAATGTGCCTTCTAATAGAATTGGATGCCCTTCGTCTCACGAAAATCTTGCCCATTCCTCTCTTGTTAATCAGGTTTTAAGTCCTTCCGCCTCATACTTTAATCCATTGACAAGTATTTTTGAGGACAGTGCATTAGAACATGGTCTTGATAATATATTTACTCTTGAAAGCCTTGGTATTTTAGATGTTAATGTAGATATGGCTAAAGCCCATATTTTGCAAGTTTCTGAATTTAACAAAAACATAGTTTTTAAAGATAGTCACTACTATGTGAAACTTCCCTGGCAGGAAACAATTGGCCTGGTTCCTTCTAATCATGTGGTTGCCCGTAAAGTCCTTGACTGAGTTGTCTCTAACTTGCATTATAAAAATTTGTTTGATGATTATGGCAAAGTTTTTAGCCAACAGTTGACTGATGGTATTATTGAGAAGGTGAATATAAGCCCTTCAGAATATGCAAAATTTATTTTCATTCCCCATCGGCCTGTCCTAAAGACTAAAGCTCAGGTTACGACGAAAATACGCCCAGTTTTCAATTGCTCTTTAAAAACCAACCCTAAATTGCCTTCTTTGAATGAAGCTGCCTACCCAGGCATTGACCTAAAGTCCTCACTCCTAAAATTAATACTGAAATTTAGATGTAATAAATACGTCATTCTTGCTGATATAAAGCAGGCCTTTCTTGCTATTAAATTACTTACTGAAGAGGATAGGAATAGATTTTGTTTTTTCTGGGTAGAGAATGGCAAAATTGTCACCTACCGCTACACCACCTTGGTGTTTGGTTTTGTTAGCAGCCCTTTTATTCTCCATTTTGTCATGAAACACCTTGCCTCTAAATTTCCAGATGATTTATGCTCTAGACTGCTAGCAAGCAACTTTTATGTAGATAATTTCCTTTATAGTAGCAATAATCATTTAGAATTAGAGTACATTTATAAAGAAGCATGTGTGAGAATGGATGAAGCTTCCTTTAAACTTAGAAGTTGGAATTCTAACTTGCCAAAGTTAAATTCTATGTTTGAAGCGGATGGCAGATTTGCTGCGCATGGTTGCCCAGAAGAGAAAGTTTTGGGTTATAGATATCATTTGGAAAATGATAGCCTAAGTGTTGGGAAAGTTGATCTTAACATAGAGGCTAATACTAAAAGGCAAATTTTGTCAGCAATTTCCTCTGTTTTTGACCCTTTGGGGTTAATCTTACCTTTAACAGTTAGTGGTAAGATATTGATGAGGGACATATGGGGTTTGAGTCCTAAAGTAGATTGGGATACTGTCCTAGATCCTAAAATTATAACTGAGTGGAAAAGGGTTGCTTTTTCGCTTAATAAGGCTTCTGATTATCTTTTAGGAGAATGGTCTTTGATAAGGACAAGGTTTATGGTTTGCATGTATTTTGTGACAGCTCAAAAACTTCTTATGGTTTTATTGTGTATGCTTGCTGTGATAACATTTCTGAATTGGCCTTTTCTGAATTGGTCTTTTCTATGGCCCCTTTGAAGGAGTTGAGCATCCCTTGCCTTGAACTTATGGCTGTTGTGCTTGCATTTAAGTGTTTGCCCAGCATTTTGTCTTCCTTTGAAGATATTAATTTTAAATTTTTAAATTTAGTTGTAGATGCCCAGGTAGTGCTTTCCTGGCTGTTAACAAATAACCCTAAGTGTAAATCAAAACTGGTTAAAAATAGGCTTAAAGACATTGATCTTGCCAAAAATGAAATACTTTCCGAATTTAAGTTGCCAATATATTTCAGGTATACTGATACCAATAGCAATCCTGCTGATTTATTGACTAAAGGGGTATCTTTTAAAAAAATCATTGATATTAAAAATTTTGGGTTAATGGACCTCCATTCTTGTCTAATGATTTTGAAAAATGGCCTACACATGAGTTGTTGAGCATTCCCCCAGAGTGTAAACTTAAATCCTTTGTACACCGTACTGTGGCTAATGCTGTTGATGATGTCTTAGACATTGAAAGGTTTTCACAGTTTGATAAGTTGATTTAGATAACTACTTATCTGTTTAAATTTAGGTATATTAAAGTGGTGGAAGCTGATCCTGCCAAGTGTGCTGTACCTTACTGGATTAGGCGTATGCAACTTGCATGCTTTGGAAAAGAAATTAGTTTTCTCAAAACTAATGATGATTCTCAGCCTATTCCCTCTCTTGTTAAAAACCTAGATCTATTTTTGGACGATGATGAAATTCTCCGCTCCCATGGGAGGATTTCTAAGTCTCTTCATTTTAATTTTGATATTTGTAATCCCATTTTATTGGGAAAGTCCCCCACTTTACCCGATTGATTATTTTGAATGCTCATTCCCAAGTTTAAACTTTTTAAACTACTTTAAATTATGTTAGAAATAAGGGTTCTCGGATCTAGAGCCAGACAAGGCTGTTAAAAAAATACCACTGTCTTCCTGTTCTTATGTAGGAAAATTAATCGCTCTCTGCTAACATATATCCAAACTTACAATTGCCAAAAAACTAAACTAACTTGAATCAAACTTTCCATATGAGGGAGTTGATTTCACAGGTCATGTTTTTGTTAAGAGCACAGAAAGTAAGTTTTAAAACAAAAATGTATATTTTTACTTTTTAACTTGTTTGAGCATTAGGGCTTACACCTTGAGCCTTGTTCCGCTGACATGTCTGCAGAAACTTTTTACTTTTGCCTTTCAAAGGTTTGCCAATAGTACACTATTCCTTTCTCACCTGTACTCTGATAATGCTCGAGCATTTGGAAAATCAGGAGATATCCTGAGTAATGTATTTTATTCCCAAGAATTTTGTGATCACCTTACTAGGTGTCACATTAAGCATATTAAAATTCCTCTTTATGTTGCGTTTATTGGAGCAGCTTGGGAAAGGCTTATTAGGACTGTTAAAAAATGTTTATATAAAACTGTGCAAACTAAAAAACTTTATTATTTTGAACTACTGACCACTTTATCCTCTGTTCAAGACGCTATAAATTCCAGACCTCTCACTTATAGGTCTTAAGAAAATGATTTAAATATCATAACTCCCAATTCCTTTCTGAAAATGCACTCTAATTCGGCTCTTGTCTTTAGAGACTTGGAAGATCCATGGAGAGAGATGGACAGGGATGTTGTACTTAAAAGCTGGATCAGCACTTATATCTTTTGAAAGAATTCAAAAGGCTATGTATGAAGAGTATTGTTGAGTCTAGAGAGCACTAGTAGAAAGCTTGTATCAGAGTCTTGGACTAATCGTATAAGTGTGGCAATATTGACTTATTAAACTGCCTAACAAACCTGAGACCTCTGGATGGTTGGGAAGGGTCATAGAAGGTGGGTTGTTGGGCATGCTAAACATTATTAGGTCAGTAAAAATAAAACAAAGCAATGGTAAGATTGTTCAGCATCCTATTTGCACTTGTATCCTTGGAATTATCTATACACTCTGGGGCGAATCAGAGATGAAAAAAGGGATGATATGACAATTCTCGAAGAAAGTTCTTAATATGGATCCAACTCCTCCGTTGCTAGGAGTAGGTCAGTCAGGTGTTAAGAAAAGACCTGCAAGGAAGGCTGTTGGAAGTTCAGGAAATTCCTGAAAGAAAAGCTGGATGATTTGTAAATAATAGTTTCCTTTTAGAATTAAGTTAGATTTAGGGTTTAGTTTGTATTGGCTTTGTTATATGAAGCTTAAACTTTGTAAATATGTTTGGATTTGCTTTATAATATTGCATGGTATGATATGAGCAATTGCATGTTGTTCTGAACTGAATGTTATGATTTAAAAGTTGTATTTGTACATTTGAAAATCTTTTCCCCTTAATTTGCCTCCAGCAAATTGGTTTTTTTTGCTGGGAAGAAATATTTTACCCCGTATGAAACCTTACTATTTCTATTATTATATTAATTAACTAGGGATTTAAAATGCTTATCAATATTATTTAGATAATTTCTTTGCATTTCTACACTATGTTTTAGAGACTTCTTGAAAAATATATTTGTTTGGCAACAGCGAAAGTTTGTTTTGAAACTTTGAAAACGAGGCACTTGAAAACTAAGAGTCAATTGAATAAATCGTGAGTTGGTATAGCTCCGATCACTTTTGTAGCATTAAGCTATTTTAAACTATATATTAAACTAAGTATTTCATTTATTTTATTTAACATTAGTTCTAGTTAGGCCTAAGTATTATTTGCCTTATTAAAGATAGAGGAATTGTTCTGAGAAAGCTTATGTTAAGGTCTCTTTTTCCAAGCTGTTCCTAACCCTTTATATTCTGAATTAGCAGGACTCTTGTTAGGTGTCCTATTCTATCTTTCTCGTTTTTTCTAACACTTCTCTCTAGCCCTCTAATCCTTATACTTACTTCAGTTTTTGAACAGAGTACTCAACGGATGGCATGCTATATGTAGGCCAAAACTAGTAACTAGCAACTACCTTTATTTTACTAAAATTAAGACTCAATAAAAGGCTTCCCTCCAAGTCAAAATTCTTGGAAGCCAAATCTTTAAAGCTAATTTGAATTTAAAATCTAATGGTGAGTTATAATTTCTTTTTTTGTTGAAATTTAATATTATTAGGCTAGACTTCCTCTTATTTGGGTAGAGCAGTTCACTCAACTGCTGTAATTGCACATTTCAGAATTTACTTCATAGTAAATTCTCAATAACTTTCCAAGAATTTTAAAGAGGACGTCTATCTTAATTATTCTTATTAGCTTATGATATTTCAATTATTACTCACCTTATATATAGCTTATTGAATTTCCTTGATACTTGGAGTACGTTGCCTAAACTTTGAGTAAAATTATAACGTTGTTTTTTGAGAAATATTAGATTCACTTAGTCATTGTTTTTATACTATCACTATGGCTGAAATGGAAGAATGCCAGTTACTTAATAATCCTCACATTGTAGAACGAGACGATTTAAAAAGAAGGATGGAGGCCATTATATCCAGATTAAAAAATAGCAGTAGTCCCTCTTTTATTAAAGACAAAATATCTGAATTAAAAGGTTATTTAAAGTCTTTGGAGAAGACAGATAAAAGTATTTTGTCAAATATACTTAAATTTAAAAGTCTTAATGAATTTTATGTAAGTGAGCGTAACAGTATGTTTGATTATAAATTAGATTTAGAAGAGCAGATTTGGCATTTATCTGACAACTTAACAAAGCCTAATATCCTTCCAGTTGCTCAGTGAAGACTCTGAAACACCCTTTTCTAACTCTACTGTAGGCCCTAATTCTAATGTATCTGATAGAACTGTCTCTAGTTTGAACCTTTTTAGGAGTGCAAAAGAGCCTCCAATTCAGATAGGGAAGTTTGAGGGTGATGAAGCAGGTAAGTTAGCATTCTCCCGTTTTTTGTCTAAGTTTAAAGCTGTAATAGACGGAAATCCTGTCTATACAAATGAGGAGAAACTTATACATTTGATTAGCAATCTGGGGGATGTGGCCTATGAAATGATTAAACATTTGAGTCCGGAAGGCTCTAATTACGCTATAGCTTTAGATATTTTGAAGAAGGAGTTTCTAGAGAGAGATTTTATATTAGAAAAAATAATTGTTAGGCTATTAGACATTTCTCCTCCTTCTGACGATAGTTTAGCGGAGGTAAAATCCTTCATTAATGAGGTTAAGGCTTTAGCTTATGACCTTAAGTCTTATGGGTTAGATTTCCTTGCTCCTGATACACCAGGTTTTAAAATGATTAATTCGCTCGTAGTTAATAAATTACCTCCAAGGTTTGTCAATTTATTAATCGATAAAACTCTAACAAATTACCCTAGTATAAATGATGTGTTTCAGAATTGTTCAATCTTAATGAAACGCTTGGAGCTGATGCAGAGGTCACAAGCCAAGCATGAAGGTAATAACTTTAGGAACAATAAATTTGGTAGACACAAGAATAATTATCCTAATAAAAATTCTAATAATCTTGATAGTTTTAAATATAATAAATTTAACAATAATAAGCAAGCTAGTGGTGGTCAAAACAAGGGCCATAGTAATAATGAAAAGAACTCCACCCCCAATGGTTCTAAAGGTACCCTTGAAAACTTTAAGACTACCCAAAAGTCTGCCAAATCTAATGCTCCTTTTAGAAGCAAAGCCGCTAATTCAGCTTTCCCGTGTAAACTTTGCAGCATGGCAGGTCATAGCATGAATAAATGTTCGTCTTACACAGACATTGAATCTAGACTAGAACGCTGTGACCAGCTGCATATTTGTAAGTTTTGCTCGAGTGCCAGCATGCTAACTGATAGAATGTCCGGTAATCAAGGGGGTCTTTTTAGATTGCTTGCATGTACTGTAACTTTTTTCCTCATATTCTCTGCTTTATGTAAAAAAAGGGCATTCAAATAATTCTAGCAATCAAACTATTTTAATCTTTTTATTATTTTAATAAGGGAACAAAACTATCTCCTCCATTTATAGAAAATCACTTTGTCCAAGGGGTAATACAGTGCCGTTTGTTAGCTTCTTTTAGACTCTGGTCGGAAAGAATTATGTTATAGTTCTAAGGTTGCAGGGCCGCTATTAGACTTGAAACACTTTGTATAGTATTAGACTATGACCTACATAGTTTTATTTCATCGAAAGAAAAAACTTTCTTTCTAATCTTTTGTTATGAATTTGCCTGGCCGAAGCCAGTTCTCAATTGCTTTGCTCATTGATGAGCTCTTTGATATTAAGTTTGTAAATACCTGGTTTAAAACATGGCTTTGAGAATAAGTAAATAAACTTGGGTAAAGTGTGAGTTTTTGGAGTGATGG
>JABUQX010019127.1:0-14964 GCA_015478945.1 Trachelipus rathkii
AAAGAGAGACAAGAAAATCGCGCGAGAAACAAAAAACTTTCCAAACAGAATGAGAGTAGGTAAAACTACTGGAGAAATCAGTCAACTAATACAATATGACACATAACCATGAACATAAAAGGAAAAAAACAACAAGAACAAATTTAAAGAATAACCCAAATAAAATTCTATAAGTTTCTGAAGGAAATTCAAAAAACAGTGAACAATATTCAGGAAAGTAAGAACTGGATCAAGTAAAGGAAGATGAATCTATAAAAATATACGATAATAAAAATCTTGTATCATATATATTATATATTTAATGAGTAAGGATTAGGATAAACATTTAATGCAGAGATAAAGATTATATTATTTCGATTAATAGTATGTAATATATATATTATACTATTACAATAATATAATTGAAGAGAAAGAAGACTAGAAACAGGAATAAAATACAGATGCATAAACAAGGAAAATAAAAACAAAACACAGAACAACTGACAAGGAGAATAATTAATAAATTCATAACTTAGACAAAAACAAGGTAAACTAAGAAAGAGACAACGTTAAAACATTATTTATTGACCCTGGGGCAATAACAAATTATCTAGGAAAATAGAACTTGCAAAAATAAAAATCAAACACCAAGATACGAGAGAGAAGAGGACAAAGACAAGAACGGAATTAGACTTGGAATATAGATAATAACAAGAATGAACATAAGACAAATTATTGATACAGAACAAAAGCAGAACAGATATACATTCAAGTGGAAATAAAAATAGAATAAAAATATGAAGAAAAACATATAATATAACTGAACTCTTAAGAATAAATCTTAGAACGAATGAAACAAACAAAGAAACTTCTAAATGACAAGATCATAAATAAAGAACAAGTATCTAACAAAGAAAGAAGTGACCGGCTTTTTGGAGGGGATTAAACGAGTGGAATATGGTAAAAAACTGAAAAGGCAAAAAACAAGCAGGAAGAAAACTTTCCAAGACTAAAAGAATGGAAAAGAAGAGAAATGGAAAACATTATGATTAAGATTATAAAAAAGAAAGAGAACTAAGACGAACTACAAATGGACTAAAACTATAGCATGAATAAGAAGAATGGAACAAAAATAAAAAAATATAACGTAGTTAATGAACTTAGCATACACAAGAACATAAAAGAAAAAGAACAAAAACAAGAACGATAATAAGAACAAACACAAGAAAAGGAAACGACCTTTGCAAGAACATAAACAAACATAAGAGCAGGGGGGAAAAACAAAAGAGAAAAGCAAGAACAAGAACAAGTAAATTGAACATGAAAAAGAGCTTTACAAAAAGGACATGAACAAACATAAGGAGCAGAGGAGAAAAGAGAAGAAAAACAAAAACAAAAAAAAAAAGATCTTTCCAATAACAAAAACAAAAACAAAAATAAGAACAAAGAAAGAAACTTTTCAAAAATAAAATCAAATTCAAGAACATAAGAGAAAAAGACAAAAAACATAACCAGGAATAAGAATTAGAATAAGAAATCTTAAATAAAAACCAAAGCCAAAAAAAAATTCTCAAAACAATTAAACTAGTTAACTAAAGGGAAATTGCTCGTAAATTTCATATAAAGGTGTAATTTCAAGACAAAATAAAATTTAAATTTTTTTTATACATATTTTTCGCTGGTTTACAACGTGAAAATAAAATAAAATAAAATAATAGGTTATGAGGTAAAATATTTTCTCAGATTTTTTTTTGTTATAGAAACAGATGTATACAAACTATTATTATTAAAATTATTATTATTATTATTATTATTATTATTATTATCCCTTATTATTATTATAAATTATTATTATTATTATTATTATTATTATTATTATTATTATTATTATTATTATTATTATTATTATTATTATTATTATTATTATTATTATTATTATTATTAATTATTTCTTGCATTTTTATTAATTAAATAAAATTATTACGTTATTAATTATTTATTATTATTATTTTTTTATTCATATATTATGATTATGATTATTATATTTATATCTTATTATTTTCATTATTTATATTATTATTTATTATTATTATTATTTATTATTAATATTATTATTATTTTAGAAATTTTATGTCAACTCTAATTACTAATCTGTCGAGTGCTGACGCCTTTCCAATTCCTAAAGGTTCACCCTGCATGATGATTTTATAAAGGTAAATGTGGAAAAGGATGAACTCCTGTCTTGTTCTTATTTATTGAATTGTCCCTGGAACTTCAGATATCTTCCGTAAAAGAAAACCGTATTTTGCGTAATGCAATTGTAAAGCAAAATAATGAAATATTTCATACTAACGTAAATTTAAGATCCATAAATAATAAATTATATCAATAGAGAGATTCTGTCTATGTCAAATAAAAAATTAAAAAATTTTTCAATTTATTGCAATAACTTGATTTTATAATAACTGGTTTGTTGCATTTTTATTAAGACAACTCAGCAGCCTCATTAATAAAAAAACTTTTGTACTCGGTGTAATGAATGTCAAATTGAAAATGTCGAGCTGGGCTGGGTCTGTTCGTTTTCTAAATGTTCAAGATTCTAACTAACTAGTCCGTATATATGTGTTGGAAACAGAAATTTGTGGAATTAGTATAACCCGATGTACATAGCATTACAGCTATTTTTATTACAGTGAAATTGGTAAATAATTCACATTCTCCTTAGTCCAACTAGTTCTTTCAGAAACAGAAAACATAGAAGAAATCCGCTTTAAACTTTATTGTTAGTTTTATTCTTTATCTTTAATCCTTTAATATTTCTGATAATATTGATTAATTTCTTTAACCTGATATTTTTATAATTAAATTTATCTATCGTCTGCGATCTGAAAAAGAAAATCAAACTATCCCTATTATCTTCTGCTTTTTCATCGAGAATTTTCTAATTTATAAAAGATTTTATAATTTTATCTAGCAGATATTGAGGAAAGTTATTATTAGCGAGATTCTGTTTAATTTTCGAGACTTCTACATCAAAAAGTTTACAAACAAAGCAAATGCGGTACACTCTTTGCAGTAAAGTTTTAATTAGAGCGATTTTGCAAGTTATGGGTAAGTATGAACTGAAATTAGTATAAAGAACTTTGTCAGTAGGTTTTACGTAAATACTTTTAGTGAAGGTTCCACTTGGATGAAAAGAGATAACGTCTAAGAAATGGAAAGAATTATTTTCAGATTTTTCAGAAGGAAAATTTAATACACTTAAGTTTTGGAGTTTATCAATAAAGAGCTCAACATCTTCATCACGTTCGAAGACCACGAAGGTGTTGTCAACATATCGTATATATATAGTCTGGGATTGAAAGATTTATTTTTGCCTAATACTAAGTTTTCAATATGCGACATGTAGAAGTTGGCGAACGTTGGCCCAATCGGGAAACTCATGAAAACACCATTCACCTGAATATATGTTTTTCCATCAAATTCAAACGGAGCCATAGCAGTGCATTTGGTTAAAAGATTTTTTAAAACAGATTATCAATATTGTAAGGTTTTTCTGAAGGATGGTTGTAAGTCCTGTCTAATATTATATTAATTGTATCTCTCACATGTACGTTTGTGAAAAATATTATTATTATATTTGTGAATATATTATTATTATTATTATTATTATTATTATTATTATTATTATTATTATTATTATTATTATTATTATTATTATTATTATTATTATTATTATTATTATTATTATTATCTTCTTTTTATTCTTTATTATTATTATAATATATTATTATTATTATATATTATTATTATTATTATTATTATTATTATTATTATTATTATTATTATTATCGTCACTAGCAAATTTCTCCTTTTGCTACTTTAATCTATTTATTTTGCTAATTATTTTAATAATCTTAATTAATTAGTTAATTAAAACCAATTATTTTTCAAATATAAAACGACTCCAAAACACGAAGCGAGTTAATTAATTAGAAAGCATCTTTATTAAAAATAAATATAAATTAATTACAAAACACAAAAATGTATTGTAACAAATGGTAGGATTTTTTTTTTTTTTTTTTTTTTTTTTTTTTTTTTTTTTTTTTTTAATTGAAATATACATTATGGATGATAGAGAAAATGCAGTGAAATTAAACACTCTATTATAGACAATAATAATAATAAAAAAAACATTGACTACGTATTATTCCGAAATAAGAACATTTTTGAGAAAACTAATAAAAACCGAAGAAAAAAACATTTACTGAAATGTCATTTGCAAGCCTCAAATGAAATAATGTAAAAAACACAAGTATTTTAAACAAATAAAATTAAATGAAACACTTTATTATAGACAATAAACAAAATTTATTAGATTATTGCTTAGAAAATGTTGAAAAACATTTTTGTTAAACTAACAGAAATCAATGAATAAAAAACAGTCACTGAAATGTTATTTGGAAGCCTCAAATGAAATCATGTAGAAAACTCAAGTATTTTATTTAAATTATTAGATATCACTCTACCAAAATGATTAAAGGTATTTGATGGAATCATCAAATTGATGAAATAATCATTTATAAACCGCAGATGGAATCATGTAGAAACCCAAAATTTGAATCACATTAGTTGAAATCGCTCCCCTGAAAAAGTTGAAAAACAATTGATTGAATTGTCATTTAGAAACCGAAAATAGAAAACACATTTTTTAAACACATTAGCAAGTTTTCTACAAAAAAAGGAAAGAAAAGTTATTGAAATGTCATTTAAAAACCTCAAATAGTGTAGAAAACAAAATTCAATGAAACATATTATTAGAAAACGCTGAACTAAAAACACAGTAAAGAAAATTAATTGAATTGCCATCCAAAAATAAGCTAATAGAGCAATGTTTAAACCCGCAAATCGGCCTATTAAAAACATATTATTAGAAAACATTGTATTAAAAACAATTGATCGAAATGTAATTTAGAAACCGTAAATGGAATCATGTAGAAAACTCAAAAAATTTAAACGCGTTATTAGAAAACACTTAAAAAAAAACGAAAAGACAATCGATCGAATTGCCATTTAGAAACCTCACTTAAAACCGAGTAAAAAAAAGTATTAAAAACGATAAAAAACAATTTATTGAATTTTCACTTAGAAAACGCAGGGAGAATCATATAGAAAATCACATATCTGAAACAAATTATTAGAACACTCCTTAATTAAAACGGTAAAAAACAGTTGATTGAATTGAAACATAAACATAATCATAGCAGGAATCACATGTGGTAACAAATAATTGGAAAACACTCTAATAAATCAGGTAAAAGCAATTGATGAAATGGTCATTTGGAAACCAAATATAACAACATCATCTAGAAGATACAAACGAATAAAAACTTATTAGAAAAGCTATTACTAATAAAAGGTATATAAAATAGATTGAAGCATCAATTAAAAGCCACTTAAGTAGGAGGAAGTTAATTAAGCAAACAACTATTTGAAAATTCCTTGGAAAAAATAACGAGAGAGAAAGAGAGAGATGAGAGAGAGAGAGAGAGAGAGAGAGAGAGAGAGAGAGAGAGAGAGAGAGAGAGAGAGAGAGAGAGAGAGAGAGAGAGAGAGAGAGAGAGAGAGAGAGAGAGAGAGAGAGAGAGAGAGAGAGAGAGAGAGAGAGAGAGAGAGAGAGAGAGAGAGAGAGAGAGAGAGAGAGGAGCTCGTTTTGAAAAATGTAATATACAGTGCATAAAAACACTAACGTAAACACCATTTTTTGGAATACATTTTGCTACAAAACATTGAATTCCCTTTTAAAACTAAAATATAAGAAGTTTATTAAAAGGAAACAGAGTAAATAAACAACATGCATTTGTAGTAAATATTACTACAAAACAGAGATTTGGAAACAGAAAACTCAAAATGTATTATGTAATTATAGAAAACAGGTTAAATACCATGTAGGAAATTAACAAAAGTAAGAGGTACTAGTATCTTAATCTAGTACCTTAATCTTAATCTAGTATCGTATCTAGTACCTCAAATAGAAAGTAAGAAAGAAGAAAAACTAGAAAAACTAGAAAAGCAAATCAAATGTGCATCAACAATTTTTTTGGTGGAAGAGTTACGTCTACTATTAAAACCAAGAAAATAAAGGACTATAAAATTTTGGTCCACAAAAAAGTACACACGACGCAGTATGACCTTGGTCAAACGGAGTTGAGTTCCTCTTCAGGAGTAAACACTAAACAGTACCAAAGTAAAAGTAAAATTATTTTAGCACAATCTCAAATCTTTTAACGAAAAAATATTTTGTGCAAATATCCTCTTTCACAAATACATTAAAAGATATATTTAAGAAGAGAGAGAGAGAGAGAGAGAGAGAGAGAGAGAGAGAGAGAGAGAGAGAGAGAGAGAGAAGAGAGAGTCTAAGAAAGGAAATTTATTAATGAACGTTTATGAATGAACTCCTGCATCTTTTCTCCATTTAGGATTTTTCATTCCTCTAATCTCTCTCTCTCTCTCTCTCTCTCTCTCTCTCTCTCTCTTCTTCTCTCTCTCTCTCTCTCTCTCTCTTCTCTCCTCTCTCTCTCTCTCTCTACTCTCTCTCTTCGTACTGCTGCCTTACCCAAACTCCTGTAAATTCCTGTTTAATCCTTCTCTTACATTACTATTGCTTCACTCTCCTTTTAATGGAATTCTCTTCTTTTAACGACAGAATCTTCTTCTCCTTTCCTCTCTTGATTCTTTGATTCTTCTTTCAATTTCCGTCTACCATGACCAACTCTCAACATGACTCATACAAAGACTCAACACTGACTCAACTGACTCAACATGACTCAACTGTAGACGAGTCGTAGGTCTGGGGTTTGAGGTTCGCATCCTTAGTCCGGATCATAGGTAGCACTACCTAGAGACGCTGTCCTCCTTCAATATGGCTATGCCCATGAGGTGTGAAATTATTATATATATATATTATATTAAATATATATTATATATATTCATATATTATAAGATTATATATATATATACTATAATATATATATATATATATTATATATATTATATATACTAATATCTATATCATATTATATATATATATCTATAATATGATAATTAAGTTATATATATATTATATGTGCTATATCTATATATTATATTTATATATATAATTATATTATTATATTAATATATAAATTTATATTAATTACTGAATTTATATATATATATATATATATATATATATATATATATATATATAATATTATTGTATTTATATATATATATATATTATATATATATATGATATATTATAGATATATATATTTATATATATATATATATTATATATATATATATATGATATGCATATATAATATATTATGATATATATATCATATATATACTATTCTATTTACTAAAATACTAGATATATACTATATATATATTAATACTATATTATACCTATATATATATATTATCTTAATAATATATACTATATATATATAATAATAATATATCATATATTATATATATTATAATATATAGTATATATAATATTATATATATATTATATATTAATAATATAATATATAATATATATATACCGTATATATTACGATAAATATATACGGGTATATATATATATTATATATATTATATATATATACCTATTATATATATATATAATATATATATATATATATACGTATATATATATATTATATTACGGTATATTATCGGCTAATAATATATATATATATATCATATAGTATAGTATATAGTATATTATATATATATATATATATGTATATATATACTATATAATATATATATACTATTACAATATATATTTATATATATCTATATATTCATTATATGTATATATATATATATATAGTATCATATATATATTATATATATATAAATTTATATAATATATACTCTATACAATATAAAATATATATTAACAGTATATATCATATATACTAATATTATATATACTATATAATTATACTTATATATATATATATATATTATATATATATATATATATATATATATATATTTATATGTATTATATATATATATATATTACTATATACTATATAATATAATATATATTAATATTATATATATATATATATTAGATATATATATCTATATATCACGTATATATACTATACTATATATACTCATATATATAATAATGATATACATCCCTCATCACTTGCACTATCGTCGCGTACTCAATACTAAGTCCATCAGACCCTCTGCCCTCGTATCTGACCCTATTGCATTGGCCCTAGACCGACACGCTTTTCACGCCGAGTTACTGAATGGGGATCGCTCCTCTCCATGCTCGCCCCCTCCCCGGTTCTACCCTTGGGCCGCCGCACCCACCCCCAGCACTTTCAATCGTTCGTACACACCCGCGCGACGGCTCACTTTACCACCTCGACCCATTCCGACCCGTGACACGCTAAATCAGCCCGTACACATCTCCGACTCGGTGGATTTCTTTCGCAGCCTTCACCTCCGCATCATAAGGGGTACACGGCCCCCATGGCTTCAACACCATTGGAAAGGATCGACGCGTCGTTTTACCCAACGCATAACCCAACACTCGCTCACCGCCATCGCTCTTCAACCACGCTGAACAACACCCCTTCTGTGTCGCCTCTTACGGGATTATGAATACTATCAAATCCCACTTACAACAGCTCACCTAACCTCTCCCGTGTCTACGAGCCTAACCTATGAGCCTCAACTCTACACGAATCTTCCACGCACTATTATCTAAGTAATTTGTCCATGTTAAAATTTTTTTATATTAAAATCAACGTTATTTTACACTACTAAATTGAAATATTTGGTACTATAAATAAAATATACTAATTAATATATAATGCTTAACTATTATATTATAATTTATATAGTATATATAATATAATATGAAATATATTATATATATTTTTATAATATAATATATATATATATATGTAAATACTAATATATACGTTATTATTAAATCAATATCATAATATCTATACTATAGTTAATCAGAACAAAAACTATTTATCATTATATATAATGAGATACACCTTAATTTACTATAATATACTTTGTGTACATACTATCCTATTTAATTTGAACAGGATGACCAGAGAAGGAACCAAAATCATAGAGATATCTTATTATTTTCCAAATATTTAAAACATCGAGTTTCGATCTACCAAGACCTTATTCTTCAGGATACCCTGAATAGCACATATGCACTTAATAATTTGTGGAAAACCTGGATTTAAAGTTACATATAATTATAATGAATAAACAAAGGTAATGAACATATATACCGAGTGTGTGAATATCGATGACTCAAAAATCTAAAAAGCAAAACAAATCTTTAATAACAACATAAAATGGAGCATGATAATAAATAAAATAAAATGCAAAAAAATACAAAGCATAAAATAATAAATAAAATAAAAAGTACAAAGGAAAAGGCAATAATAAATAATAACACGATAGGATACTGGGAGGAAAGGAAGCAAACAACAAATAATACAAAATTAATTAAAAATAGATGGTCCAGGGGTATGCATGGTAAGGTTCTAAGCTTAGGGTTTAAATACATAAACTACGATTCAAATGCATAGTAATGCGAGGCAATCTCAACCTAAATCACATATAGGTAAAACACACCTGATAGATGGTGCAAATGTTATAAGATAAAGAGAAGATTTATATCTAGATCAGTAGGAAAAAAAGACCAAATAAAAATTTGGTTGGTTAGAAGAAATAGAAGAAAAGTATAAAGTATGGAATGCTAAAGCGCAGGCGCAGAAGTAAAAATTTAGCGAATGAAATTAACGGGAGTCGGATTGCTGATCATTCAAAGGATTAAGGCTCCTTTTTTCTCTTAAATTATAACTACCACGTGTATTTGAAATCTTCAGTTGTCTATAACTTTACATGTGAAGACTCAAGGCTTGCTATGTGAGAAAACAGACTTCAATTGCAGTCAGAGTTCCAAACTCTTGGTACATCTTTTCTCTAACCTCCGGCTTCCGGCAACCTTGAACATGCCTCCTCTCTACTCACACCCAGCCGTAGGCCCCCCTATTTCTCTCTCGGCAGACTTTACCTTACTTTGCTCATGGCCTTCCAAGACATAAGATCTGCAGATTCTGTGTCATCTTACTTAAACAATTGATCCTTAATTGAACTCCGGGCCCACTTGGTACTCCATTCACTAATTGCCTTAATCCTCCACTTTGTATAACTATATATGTTATGTTGGGTATGGCATTTTGTTTATCCTTATGATCTGACAGCATTCCCTTGCTTTGTTAATTTCATTCGCTAAATATTACTTCTACGCTGCCGCATTAGACTTCTTACTTTTATGGCCTTTTCTTCTCATTTCTTTCCGTAACCCCAAAGGCGGCACCCGAACATTTTCCTCAAGTAAATTTTCCTCCTTTAGTCTTGAGGCGACAATTCCTAGTGATTTCCTTAGTGATTTAGTTGAATTTTTATTTTTTTACGGTAGAAAAGGAATAAAAATTTTGCAGAAACAAGAATAAAATTGGGCCAGGCAGAGGTCTCAAGAAAATTGCCTATAAGGTGTGCGGAAAGCGCGAAAGAGAGGAGTTGTTCTAGCGGCTATCAGTATTTTACGCCTCTCCGACGACTGAAGATTAACAAGAGAAGGAATTCGCTGTCAATATTCTCCGTAGAAAAGGAGAGGAACTCAACCAAGATAGCGATGAGTGCTCCTTTGTAGTCTGGCACAAGGATGTAGTTATAACAGATAAAATGATGCTTTTATGATATTCTAAAGTGCAAATATCAGCTAGTCTCATTGTGAGGAGCGTGTGTGTGTGAGTCAACTGCTCTTCTCGATAACGTGTGATACGACCCAATTAAGGAACGTGTTCGATAATTTGGTGTTGCAATAGACTGCTAATGTGCTGGAACACAAAAAGTGGCGAAGCCTGTAATTCAACAGCTTTCTCCCAACGAATTATAGGTTTCCTATGTCACTTGTGTTTATGCGGTATACCAACGATTCACGTATCCATCAGGTCTGATCTGCCGCAAGAGAACTAGTTTAGATTAGACTCAAAGCTAATGAAAATACACCGACGGCCGAGGGAAACGAAGGCGGGCCCCCTTAGGTAGGCTGCGTGGGAGAGAGACTAGTAGGACGCGTGTTGCCAAGCAAAAGTAGAGTTTCCGCCGCGATAGACTACAGTCATCGTCAAGACGGGCGTATTTCAGTTAGGAAAAGATATATAGGGTACCTGCAGGCGTTTTTAAATGTATGCATACACCTTGAGTAGTGTTAATTTGCGTACGCCAATTCTGCTATAGGTCTGTTCGTGTACCATATCACACGGTATGGGAATATTAGTTGGGAAAGAATGTAGCAAGTATGAAGTCTTCACATGTAAAGTAGAATATACCGACAAAAACACATGGTTAAACGAAGGGTATGACACAAAAAAGGTTAAAGCGTGTAAGAAAATGGTAATAAGTTCACTGATACTATATTAAGAGAAAACCAATCAAGCAAGATCCTTATCCACACTTATGATTGAAGCCAATTTCTGTCCTGTAATTTCCATTAGCATAAATAATTTACTATTCTTGCCACTGCACGATTTATTAGCTTACATACCTATTATATTTCCTATTATTTCCTTTAAAAACAATTTATATCTTCTTTTGAATATAGTCTAATATAATTTTATTCTTAGCTAATATAAACATTTGCTACCATTCTATCAGGTGTGCTTTCCTATAGTGATTTAGTTAAATTGCCTCATCATTTATTCTGATTCTGAAATCTAGGTTTATGATATTTAAATTATATCTAACCCTCATCTGTTATTAATGATAAAATTGTAATATTTAATTTTGTTAATTATCTTGTTTTGCTTTCAATTTTCATTTAATTTCTATGTTTATTAATTTATTTATTTGCCTTTATTTGGTACTTTTTATTTTATTATATTATTTTTATTTTTGTATTTTTTGAATTGTTATTTTTATTTTAATTATCAATATTCTTTTTGTTTGTATTGATTATTTTTTTATTTCTTTATATATAAATTTGTATTAATTTGATGTTATAAAATTTTACATTTATATTAAAGAAATTTTCAAACAATCACTAATTATTCTTAATCATCTTATAATAACATTTCTCCCAAATTATTAAGTCTTAGTGATACTTTCCCAAGTATTTTTTATGTTTCAGACTCAGACGGAACATCACAGAAAACAGTACAAAGATGCGTTGTTAAATATTTTAGGACAATAACTAAATTCCTATGCCTTTGTTTTCTTCTGGTGATAATGTTGAATATAAAATTATTATATATAATATATTATATAGTATATTTATCTATATTATTATTATATTATATATATATTATAGTATTATATATATATATCCCTACCTTACTAATATATATTATATATTATTATTTTTATATAGTCGATATAATAAACTATATATATAACTCATATATATTAATATACTACTATATGATACCATATCTATATCTATTATACTATATATCTATATCACCTCCGCTTAGGTCTACCTATACATATCTTACTACATTCATATTATTACTATATTATAATATATATTAGACTAGTATCGCTTGATAAGCATTATCTATTTAGAGATTTGGAGTTTTGAAACCATCACCATTAATGTTGGATAATTCAGCACATGAGTGTACTACACTTGATCAGATGTAGAAGGCAGGTTTCAACGGTCGATTTCTTATCCTAGCTACCTAGTGTATCGCGCATAGGCAATACGGCATGTGCTTTCCTCACCAACATTGACATAGTGACACGGTTACCACAAAAATAACCTCTTAACATAAGTGAAACTGATTAGGGGGCAATACTATTATATAACTTACCTCTTATACTCCTACTCTATTTATATATATAATCTACATACTATACTAACATATCCTAATACTACGCTATATCTACTTATATATTATATATCTAATATATATACTATAACTACTATTTATATATATGTATATATATATCACTACTATTATACCTATATTATATTATCTGTTTAGCATCCTATATTAATACTATATATATATATACTATACCTCCTAATACTATATACAACATATACGCTATATATATATATATCATATTACCTATATTATATTAGCTATTATATAATATCTAACCTGTACTATACCTACTATTAGTATATATAGTAAATCTATAATACTACTAGCTATATTATAATATACTCTTACATATATGTATATATATTATATATATATATCATACTCTCAACCATCCCCTTTATCCTCTATCTACTAATATATATATATATTATATATTATATATATATTCATAATACTATAAATATATATATATAGTATAATATATAATATGTATATAATATAATAGATACATATTTAGACAGTTTAGAAAGCATATTACATATCCTACGTATCTATATTATTATACTATAATATTATATCTCATAACATAAATATATATATATCTATATGATATATATATATATACTACCTATACTTTATATAATACTCGCTATAATATATCAACGCTATATACTTACCCGTTTATATTATCTCTAACCTACTATATAATAATAAATATTTTTTCTAAAGATACCTAAGACACTCACTAATAATATATATATAACACATAATAATATAGCTATCCCTGCATATTATCATATATACTTATATATAAGAAGTTTTATATTTAATTACCTACTAGACATAGCTATTCCATTAGCTTATATAATTTAAATTATGACAATACACTCCAATTAAATTAAGTAGATATAATATAAAACCTATAAATCATAATACATATTCACTTATAATTACCTAAATCAATAATATTTATATATATTAGAAAAATTATTACTCTATACATTATAATCTAAATGCATATCTTATGTATATTTTGAAAGAAACATTCGTAATAGATGATTTTACTTCTATCATATATACTACTACTTATTATTATTATCTGATGTACTCTATAATTATATGTACTAATCCACATTATAATTATATTTAATAAACCATCTTTCTCGTCCCTTTTACCAACCATGCTCTCCTCAGAAAGAAATTGCTAACATGGGTGGTCAACAATTATAAAGAAAACATTGCGCCCCCAGTACATCCTCGTAGAATATTAAATATAACTTACTTGTCAATATATAGTTATTACCATTAGTATATATATACCTACTATAGATATTATTAACCTGCCTTATACTCATATCTTTCTTTATATTCTGATAATTACTACTACTATATATCACATCCTTATTAAGACCTACGTATCATATATAGTATCTTATTCTATAAACCTATTATAACTCATTAACTATATCTATAATATTAGAGTTATAAACCTTACACCTGTAATCTTAAATGGTAACATCATAGATATCAGTTAGTATCTATATCTTAATTGATAGTCCCTATTATTAACCCTCCTTATTAAAACAATATAAATTCATATTATATGTAATATACTATAATCTTATATGTTCTTTTACATATAGAATTATATAAAATAAGATAATATATGATAAAGTTACCCGGAAGCATATGGAAGCATCGAGTTAAGAAGCAGCGGAGCTCCATAAGAGTAGTGTAATAAGGATCGATTAAGGTCGAACATAAGATACATCGTACAGTGATTTTATGCTGAGGTCATGTGAGCGCATGGAGTATCTGGCGCAATGAGAATTCAGTACTGTGATCATGGTCGACGGGAAATGAACGCAAGAAATACAAGACTCAAACCGTCGAGATTGGAAGTATTGCTTACTTCCTAAGACCACGCACCAATAGGCATCAGCCCTCAGCCATTGCCTAGTCCGGTTTTAAACCTGCCTATCTCTCGATTTGCTTTTCTGTCATTGTGCTGCGGACAAACGGGCCATAC
>JABUQX010019128.1:0-2500 GCA_015478945.1 Trachelipus rathkii
GTTCTCTTCGCGTTCCTCTTTTGAAGCGGAGGAAAAAGAAATAACTCTCCCAGCACTCCTGCTACTTCATATATATATATATATATATATATATATATATATATATATATATATATATATATATATATATATATATATATATATATATATATATATATTATATATATATATATATATATTTATAAATAAATATATTATAACTTTAACATATATATATATATATATATATATATATATATATATATATATATATATATATATATATATATATATATATATATATATATATATAACTTAATATATATATATATATACTATATGTATGTATGTATATATCTGTATATATATATATATATATATATATATATATATATGCTTATATATATATATATATATATATATATATATATATATATATATATATATATATATATATATATATATATAATTCCGAAGGCACTTCAGAACACCCAAACTCTTAGAAGTTTAATTAATTAATTATTAGATTAGATGTCCCAGTTAGAAATTTGAAAAAGGTCAAAGGTGTGTTGCTCCAAGGTTGAGCTTGGGCCACTTGCTGCTGGGTGGACTATCTTTCAAAATGAAATAGGTTATGAAGAGTGGAGGCGTAGGCAAAGAAGTGGACAGATGAAGAAGTAATAGGGAGAAGGTCATTAATGAAGAGTAGAAAAAAGTTGGGGGGAAAAGCATAAAGAGCCCTGAGGAACACCACTATTTATAGATTCAAAGGATAAACGGTGGCTGTCTACAACAGCTGCTATAAAAAGACAGGGAAAGAAGTCAGCAAAAAGGTCTTGGAGAGAAGCTAGGAGGTAAGCTTAGAAATTAAAGTTTTGTGCAGACTCTATTGAAGGCTTACCGAAGGGTTGAGGACCGAGAATCAGAGAGAAGGGAAAGAAGGTCGCCAGAAGAGCGTTACGTACGAAAGCCATTCTGGCGATCAGAAATAAGATTTGACGAATTGAGATGTTTCCAAATCTTTCTGTTAAGGATAGATTAGAAAGAATGGTGGTTAAAGGGATATGCAGATAATTTGAAGGTTTCAGAGGGGTTCCCTTTTTCCTGTACAGGCTGATGAAGCGAAAGTTTTCTGAAGGATGGGAAGGTTTTGAGAACCACAGAAGGAACAGTGTTAAAAGCTCAGAGAGAGCGTAAATAGCTTCTTTAAGAGAAACAACAATATTAGGCATAGATGAGTTGGAAGGGGTGGAGAATGGAAAATCGGAAAATCGGAATCGTTTAAGGTGGAATTAGAGGCAAAGGTTTGAGCGAAGTGTGCAAAGGTTTGAACGAAGAGTGCAAAGGTTTGAGCGAAGAGTACAACTTTAACGGAAGGAAAAACGGCAGCAGGATCGTCGGATGATACTAGTGGAGGGAAAAGGGAAGAAGCAAGTTAGGATCATCTTTTTTTTTTTTTTTTTTTGCAAAATGCCAGCCAGAAAGGAGGTGTGGAAGAAGAACCAGAAAGATTATAATATTTTCTAAAGGAAAAACAGTTTTCAGTGTCAAGGCGAATATGTTTCTGCACGATTCTGGGATGAAATAAAAGTTGCGTGAGTTTCTGGAGGTTGAAGACAACGGTATATCCTGAAGGCAGAGACCCTGTGGTAAATACCTGGAGAACATGAAGGACTAGACCAAGGATTTTTAGGTTTAGTTGAAGGAAAATCCTCCATGCCAGAGAGAATCACCTCTGTAATGCGCTCAGCACATTCCGAGTGACAAAGAAATACTACCGCAAGTCCAGCGTTTCCTAGCTGTAGGCGGAGGTCTTTCCTGAAGAAGACTTAAAGAGATAAAAGATGAAATAGAGATAAGAAGGTCGTCTTTATTGAGGAGGAAAGTTTAACAGAATAAGAAGGATTACAGCCGTTAGAAGAAGGTCTAGAAAGTTGGGTTTATCTTCAAGACGATCAGGGGCACGAGTCAGAGCTGAATCAATTGCTCGAGGTTGTTCTGAATAGAAAAGCAGTAGGTAAGTTCAAAAGCTATATCTTGAGAATAAGTGGAAAGCCATTGGCAGTGGTGATTGTTGAAATCGTCAATAATAGCTGATTTGCGAATATGTGAAGAAGAAAGAATGAGTTTCAATTTAGAGTATAAGTGGTAGAAGAATTTATGATCGCCAGTTGAGTTAGCAGACATATATATATATACAGAACAAGTGAATTTAGTAGATTGAAAGGATAATTTGAGCCATAAGGTAGAAAATTCGGAGGAATCCAGATCAGAAACAAAAGAACAAACATCATTTCGTATATAATCTTTGGAAGAGGATATAGACAATAAGAGGGAACAGAGTAGGGTATGCTATCAGAACGATCAAACACCTAAGTTTCGGTTAAGATTAAGGGATGAAATTTAGAGTAGGAGAGACGATTTTCAACAAATTGGAAATTAGAGTATATAAGATGGAGACTTTCAAACTTTTTAAGTTATCATTGCATCACTCATCAGCAAGTTTCAGCCAGCAAGAGAC
>JABUQX010019128.1:12500-18438 GCA_015478945.1 Trachelipus rathkii
AATAATTTAACTTTTGAAACGAGCTAAAAATAGGGCCTTTTTAAGAACTTGGCATAATACGATAATGTGAAAATTTTAATCGAGACACTTGAATTGTTCGGAGTAATTGACCTATAAACTATAGAGTTTAACATTGATATTGTATTAACCACACCGCGTGTCATGTCCCAGGAGCCCACACCTCATGAAATATTCGGTATATAAAAACAAATATTGAAATTTCATTAAAAAACGTCAATTTAAGACACCTAAAACAATTAATAAATTCTCTTTTCTGTTTTTTGAAATTGCATTTTAATGAAACACATTATTTTTTCAAATGCTGTAAATACCGTTAAAAACTCAATTTTAAGATTTACCAAATAATTTCAAATGTTGAAATTTATAATTAAGAAATTTATTAGAAACTATATTCGATAAGAGAAACAGATCACACGTTACTATGTTAAGAAGTCTTCCTCTGGTAAATTTGTAGATTGTTGAAACAAATTTAAAGAGAAATTTGACATATAGATTATTTTTTAGGAAGAATGAGCAAAGATCAGAGGGGTACGATGCCGCTGCCGCGTGCGAGTGGTGAGCTGAATAAACTTGTAAAAATTTCGAGGTTAATATTGCAAAACAGAATTATTTATAATATACACACATAAAATCTCATGCATTTTATATAAAACGTGTATTTGATGACACATTTATATAACGAGACTCAAATAAAGGTTTCTTTCCTTTCCTGTCTAAATTTATTTGAGAATATTGTGGTTACACTTCAAATAGAGAGATCACATCTAATTATTATGTCGAGATGTATAGCTTGATATAAATCATCTTCAAGATTATAAGAACCTCAAATATTTTTAAGAGTTAACCTTAATAATTTCAAATGTTGAAATTTAGGAAAAATCGTAAGTTTACTTTTAAAAGAGTTCTAAATTCGTAATATGAAAGAAGTTTAATTAGAATAATAGCGTATATTTTTATGGCAAGTTGTAAAGGCTGAGTATATTTTCTGATATTGAAACACGACAGTCTGCACACTAGATGATATTATTACCAGTGTTATCGCGTATATAAAAACAAATATTGAAATCTATAGGATACATTAGGGGTCTTGGTTCTCTTGAATGGTAGAATTGTAAATATTTTTCATTCAAAGCGCTCCGAGGGAGTCGATTTTGCCACACGGGCTGCACAACGGGCTCTGAGAAAACGCAGCTTAAAAATGAGTTCTAGTGTCCACGATTTAAAAAACATGGATGAAAATAATGGGGTATATTTTAACATTCAGTGAGTCGATGGAAATTGTGTTAATTTAAGAGATAATGAGTTCATACTATTTGTAAAGCTAAGTGTTCGTGTGTTACTAATATCAAGTATAAATATCTAAATAAAAAATAATCTTAATAATAACATTATTTTTTTCAAAATGAGACAACTCTAATTTGGAAAATACGCAAGTAACTCTACATCATTTTGACACAATAAAAATAGAAGGTGATATAAACAAAATCGACTTATGAGAACACTTCACAACAATTTTAATTTAAAAATATATAAAATTGATTATATGATTTGTCACTGATGCAGCTGAGGTCATGAAATGTTCATTTCTTTTAATATATTTTACGATTATTCCAAAATGAAGTTTTTATTGCTATCGGCAATTTAAAAGTAAAGTACAGTATATAGTATATAATAAATCGTAGCTTTAATGAAAGTTCTAAATTGGAGCTCTGTCAATATGAAGCTACATAGTGATAATTTTGTAATATTATTGAAATTATTTATATTATTTTTTAAAAATCACTTATATTATTTCAACCACTATACGATATTTATATACTTAATGTATATTATAAAACATATATTTAGTAGATAATTCTTTACATATATTAAAAATACTGTCAATTTTAATAACACCAGTTAGTAAAACTATTAATTATATGTATATAAAATTAATATTCACGCTTTTTCACTTGCTGTTATGATAAATATGTGATAAGCCTAATTTTAATGAATAACAGGGGTCATGATTATATAATATATAATATATCTAGTCTAAGCCGCATATTATTTACTTATTCTATTTATCTGAATATCCCTATATATCACTATATATAGTATAAAAAATTACAATACATTATTATTAAGCCATTACCATATCGTTTCTTTCAATTATACTGTATTGAAATTATAGACAATGAAATAAAATATCGTACTTGCATGAAAGAAACTAAATTTGTAATTTATTATAAATATTAATAAAAAAGTACGTAAATATATCTTTAATGAAGTAAAAATTTTTTACTATTAAATAATATAGCAATCAAATTAAAAATAAACATACAATAACTAATAATAAAATTATTGTATATATATTATTAAATCTTTATTCTTTTTAATAAAAAGAAATATAAAATGTAAAATTTTCATTACCAATAACAATTAAATTAATATATATAAATTTTATATGAAATACTATAATAACTATAATTAATTAAAATTTCAGCTTAGTATCTGAGCTTATTATTTTGAAATGATTTTGCATTCTTTTTGTATATAGTATTGGGCTGATGATAAGTATTATATATATATTAGATATTATATATAATATATTTATTATTATTATATTATTATAAATTTCAGTGCTGATTTTTTCCATGATTTTAATTAATAAACTATTATGATACAATTTTTAAGCTTTAATCAAATTACAATTTATTACAATATTTCATTTCAATACTTATATAAGAAAAAATAATGCGAGAGTACTTTTAAGATGATTTCTGGGAAAAAATTCTTTGCGCTCAGAATGTATCCGACAGGAGTAAAATAGGGTAACATTTGTGACTGTTCTGTTTCCCAAAAATGTATGGTAATAGCCTCGTGCATAAGATCAATTTATAGTAAAAAGCTATAGAGTGTACAATAATTTATACTAAAAGGTTAAAATCATAATACAGACTAACCTAAGGGTTTATGATAGTGCTTGATAATATCAGAGAATTATGCTCTAGTATATAACATTGGGATTGTGCCTTTTATTGAAGGATTATTTTATTTGATATAATATGCAGTAGTTTTAAAAGTTTAAAGCTTAAGGCTAATGCAATCAATCTAAATACGTATGTTTTATGCAAGCTGAGATGTTGTACAAATCTTTAAAACGCAAGAGATAGTGAGAATTAAATGTTGTAATAAAGATTAGAATTAATAATAGAATCAGATAGAATAGTCCTAACAAACGACAAGCCAAGAATCATGTGCGAAATCAGGATATACAAAGATGTCAGGTGAGCTAAGAGCTATGGTAATATACATAGAATTCCTCTAAGTCCTCAATATCAGAACTCATGCGCACAAGCGTATTCCTAAACTAACAATCTTATATAATAAAATGTCTACAGATTTATCCTGACACTTTATTTCTCACTTTAGAGACTAATATGAGAATTACCTCATAAAATGAGTACGATTACTCACTCAGAGTCATGGTCATGATCTTTATATATTGTATTCAAATGCGTGAAGTATTAGTTATCAGCGGCCCAGCTACATTTATAAAAACTCTTAACGCCGTGCGTTCTAGAAAGCTTTCAACTGGCCTTTTTTTTCATATTTAGTGGCCTTGTACTCGCATGCATTATTACTTACTCAAAAAAACATGCAATTCGGAGCTGTAGAGTTGTCCTTACCAACAAATATTGTAGTGCAAAAACCTAATAATTAAATATCGCAAATCAAAATATATTTGTCAAATGTCAAGATAATATTTTATAGCAAAATAGGAAAGCTTTAATACAGGAATAAAATATTTTTAATTAGTAATATATATATATATATTTATTTTATATAAGAGTTCTAAATATATATATTCTAGTAATATGTTAAATATTTACAATATATATTATGACATAAAGAGCTAAGAAGATTTATATGATAATCATAGTATTAAAATTTTTTATATTAATAACATTAGGTATGATATTGATTCAGAACAACTAATGATAAAATAATTATGGTATATTATAAAAAACTAAAATATATTAGATAATTTATTGTGCGAGGTTTTGGGGGTATAAGAAATCAGAGAAATTTGTACAAGCGCCTAGACTCCTGCGCCCTAGTGAAGCCCAAAAAAATATTAAAAATTTCCAGAGTTATAAGGTAAATACATTCTCTAACACACTATATTTTCTGTTTATTTTATGAAATATTGACATTTCAATGAATATATAACTAACATTATTAATTTATTTACAAATGCTCTCACAAAATAAACCTATTATAGTAGTATATAAATATAAAACTATATTATATCAATTTTTAAGAATTATAATACACTATATATATGCCTCTCATATATAATATGATTATACAATGCTAATAACTTTAAAATAATATTTTATGAATAAATGTGTGTAATTTTAGGCAAAATGACAGATTTAGTAATGGATAGTAAAAGTTAGGCTTAATTGTGTTTGGAGAAAAGACTCTCACTGGAGATAAGCCCGCCGGACTTAAAAATGACATATAAGCGTCACATGAAATTCCTTTTGATAGTTATATATAAGCGGATTGAATTTGGCTGTAATCTATAATTATTTTTCTCAGAGTCAAAACAAAGTTCGTAATTTCTATCTTAATCATTAATGAGTATATGCATTTATAGCTTGAGTGAGACCGACTCAATTAGCAGATTTTTTTTTGGTTTATTTATTTAATTAGAAGTTTCAAGAAACTTTACATTAGCAAGAAAGGAATAAAGAAATTCAATAGTTTTATTATAATAAAAATAAATAATATTTTTAACTAATTAATTAAAATTTATGCTAACTTGATTCTTACATTCTTATAAAAATATTCGTATTTAAAATTGCATATTTCTATTTCCTCAGTTGACTCATTCTTCCGAACAGAGTCTGCCATACTCGCTTGAGCCCAGACTCTTTCTAGGCTGTAGTATAATTGCCTCGGCCAGACGCACGTAGTTTTTTTCCTGTTATTGATGAGAATGTTTGTTCGTGGAACCGAAGGACGTTCAGTATCACATAACCCATTTAATTATTGCTCATGAAGATATTTATCTTATTACTTCAAGTTTTCGCCTGCTTTTTAATAAAAAATGTAGAGACTAAATTTTTTATGAAATAAAAACAATTAATAAATTCTTCTCTTTTCTGCTTTTTGAAATTCAATTCAATGAAAAACACCTTCTTTTTTCAAATGCTGAAAATACCGTTGAAAAACTCAAATTTAAGATTTAGCAAGAATAACTTTCAAATGTTAAATTTAGAAAAATCGTAGCTTTTAAGAGTTCTAAAAACTTCGTAATGTTAAAATATTAAAGCAAAAGCGTAATTTTAGGAGTATTAACAATTTTTTTATTAAAACAGGTTTTCACAACTTAATGAAATATTTGTATATAAAAACAAGCATACTTGAAATTTCATAAAAATAGTCAATTTAAGAACACCTAAAACTATTAATAAATTCACTTTCTGCTTTTTGAAACTCCGCCCTTTCCATGACTTATTTTTTTTCAATGCTCAAATACCAGTTCAAAACTCAATTTTAGGATTTACCAAATAATTTCAAATGTGAAATTTAGAAAAATCGTACTATTTAAGAGTCCTAAATTGTAAATGTGAAAATTTAAGGAAAAATGCGTAATTTTAGAAGTTAAAATTTTTTATAAAACAGGTTTTTCAACAAACTAAATGAAATATTTTGGTATAATAATTATTCTATTAATTATTGAAAATTTCATTAAAATAAAACGTCAATTTAAGACACCTAAAACTATTAATACATTCACTTTCCGCCTTTTTGAGAATAGCATTCTCAATGAAACACGATTATTTTTTTCAAATGCTGAAGAAAAACCGTTAAAACTCAATTTTAGGAATTTACCAAATAATTTCAAATGTTGAATATTAGG
>JABUQX010019129.1:0-2500 GCA_015478945.1 Trachelipus rathkii
CCTCGGTAGTGAGAGGTCGAGTTCTATTTTGATTTATGACCGATGGGGAACTCGAACATATAAAGACGGTGAGGCTTGAGCTGGTAAGGAAGTTTAAGCAACGATGAAAAGGGACGGTGAAAATTCGTGAGTAGCGACCACGTGGGTGCGGGTGTGAAATATTTGGTATAAGTTTTAATAAAAAACGGTGCGTGTTTTCGTAAAAATATAATACTTGCCTTGAACTCTCGTTGTTTCAAGTTAAAATAATAATAATTACAACGTATAAAACGTATGAAAGTACACCTTAGCTATTGGCCTTGCTACTTAGCGGTTCTTTGCGCGTGGTTCTTTGCTACGAATGCGACGGACTCCGCGGAATTTTTAAAAAAAAAAAAAAAAAAAACGCGACGATGGCGAAGCCGATGAATTTGCGATTCATCCCGACGAAAACGACGATTGAAAATTATGACGAAGATTAACAAGACGCTTTATAAAACAAAATGGCGGACGCAAGTCAACAAGGTTGACACCATTAAAAAAAGGCCCATGAAAGAACATGAATAAAATAAACTACACAAACATTAAAAATAACTAACTAACAAAAAAAAAAAAAAAAAAAAAAAAAAAAAATAAAAAAAAAAAAAAAAAAATAAAAAAAAAAAAAAAAAAAAAAAAAAAAAAAAAAAAAAAAAAAAAAAAAAAAAAAAAAAAAATAAAAAAAAATTAAATAAATAAAATCTAAAAAAAAAAAAATAAAAAAAAAAAAGCACTAAAAAAACACCCATGAAGGTAGCTGAGTATTCCAAAAATTACGGTGCCAAAAAAGGTCAAGGTCAGGTAAAAATACCGTTGGTCAAAATGACCAGCGGTCAGTCAAGGTCGGTGAACTTCATTACCACCTGCGGGTGTCCGGAATGGCCCTCCTACTACTTATAATATATATATATATATATACAACTATATATATGTATATTATATATATATATTATATATATATATATATATATATATATATATATATATATATATATAATAATATAAATATAATATATTAATATATATATAATATATATATATATATATATTATTTATATATATATATATATATATATATATATATATATATATATATATATATTGAATATATATATATATATATATATATATTATATAATATATATATATATATATATCTATCACTCACTAATTCATTCAGCTATAAATCGTTGCAGGGATACTCTTCGACGAGCAAAGCGGGCTTTCCATCAACGAAGTACGCTAATTTCCTTGCGTTCTCCTACTGGCAGGATCTTTCTGACCTTTCTTGCCAAAAAAATATCTTCTGACAACTTCTTGTAAATCTTGCCTTTCCTTATCTTATTCCGATCTGAGGTTTCGTTGCTAATTCTGCCAACTGAAAAGCCAATGCTCTTCAGGGGACTCCTATTTGTCCTCTAACTCACCCTGGACGATTCTGGCATCCCTCTTCCTCCTCCTTCTCCTCTCCAGGTGTCCTATTGCCTTTGCCTGTGATTATTACATTTGAATCGGGTGCATGGGCTTCCTGAAATCTATGAAACGTTTGGAAGGCGAGGGGCCCAGATTCGGCATTCCTCTCCCGAGTTTTGAGGGAGTTGTGCTTCCGGCTGTTCCCGCCCGTCGTTCACCTATATGCTCTTGTCTTCAAAATTACTAGACTTTCCCCTCAGTGTGGAAGCACGCACATGTCCAACCATTCCGAAAAAAAGGAGCCGCTCTGATCCTTCTAACTTTCGCCCTATAAGCTCTCACTTGTATTCTATCTAAGATTTTGAAAACCCTTTCTCCACTCTCATTTCTAGATCATTTTGGAAAACTTCATTCCTTTCTTTCTTTGAATGCGTTCATACGGCCTTTCGGCGTTCGATGTCTACTGGCGATATACTTTACTATCTAACCGATTTATGGTTTTAGGCTCTCTTGGGAACTAAGGGGAGACTTGCGTGATGGCGCTTGACATATTCAAAGCATTTGACCGGGGTTTGGCACGCGCCACTGCTCTCCAAGCTCCCCTACCTTTGGGTTTCCTCTTCTCTTTGCTAACTTATGTCTAGCTTTCTTTCAAATCGCTTCAATATCGGCTGTTGTTGATGGGGCGACTTCTTTTCTGTCAATAGTGGCGTTCCTCAGGTTTCTGTTTTATCTCCTACTTTATTACCTACTTTTCATTAATGATCTTCTCACCTACACATCAAACTCTATCCACTCAATGCCGATGACTCGACAATTCATTCTTCAACTCATTTCAATTCTGCTCCTCTTTTTACCTCTAGAATTGTCTCTCGTCTTAAATCTTTCGATTCTATTCTCGGACTGATCATGGATAGATTTTTCGGGTGGGGCGGTAGTCTCAACCTTATAGTTGAAATTCAATTCCGTAATTTTAAAAAACTCAACTTTCTACAAATCTCACTCTCTAAAACACCTTCTACTTTCCTATCTCTTTCTCGACGGTCTCTCGTCTCTCCTGTTGACAATA
>JABUQX010019129.1:12500-20000 GCA_015478945.1 Trachelipus rathkii
TAAACTTAAGTCGAATACTATTCAAATATTCCCGTATTTACAAAACTAACAGCTCAATTTTATTAAAAACACACGAAATCAGTAATAAAAGTAATATGAAAAGCATATTATTATCAAATAGAACTGCACGCACATCTTTATTATTAATAACGAAAATATTGCAACTGATCTGACTCAGAGGCAATCTGTATCGTAGCCGAATTTGAGTCATACGTGTTTTCAGCGACTCTAACGTTGAGTCAATAATTATTCAAGGAATTATGAATATTCATAAGTCGATATAGAGATGATCAAGTTAGCAATAAAATAATTATTAATTAGTTCATTATTATAATTGTTAATTAATAATTATTTTTATATATTTCCTTGCTAAAGCAATTTAAATGGCGATTATTTAAAAAAAAAAAAAGACTGATCTTGAACTCGTCAGGCAGCATTCAAATTGCCTTGCCCTATGAGAATAAGGTGAATCTCATTTTTTTTTGACTCCGCAAGAATTAACATTGGCACCCGATCGCTACTATTAAAAAAGAATCGAGTAAAATTGATGCAGGCATCTTAAAGTTAGACTTCGAACGAAATCATTATATAGTAATATAATATAATTATATATATATATATATATCTATATATATATATAATATATATATATATATATATATATTATATATATATATATATATATAATATATTATATATATATCTTGACTTTTTAATATTTTTTGGGTTCACTAAGGCAAGTAGGCGTTGCCTACTCTGCCTACACCCAAAAGCCGCCACTGATATATATATATAATATAAATATAATATATAATATATATATATTACTATATATATATAATATATATATAATATATATAGTATATATATAATATATATATATATATATATATATATATATACAGGATGTCACCATTAGCAGAAGTTTCTTCTTCCTGCTTCTTTTTTTCTTTCTCTAGTTCTCCTGTTTCATCAGCATTATTAATAATGGAAGAACTATTCAAACAATTTACTTCTGACTGATCTTACGTTTCCATTAGTTTCCATTTTCTTTTTTCTTCTTCTTCAAAAATTTTCAAACAACTTCAGCATTTTCAACACAATGCTTCGCACATAACATCAGACAAAATATCAGAGCAGCATACACTGTCATTGCCTGAGTTGGTGCGACCGACTATAATTAATCCAACCACTGCGTTGCTGCCAATATAGACTATCAACTTTAGCTAAATAGACGAAAGTTTAAGTAGATAGAGTTCATTAAAGTTTCTAGTTTAATTTTTTGTTTTTGAGCTTAGAAATAAATTTTATTATTCTTGTTAAATCCAGTGTGGCCACTTCTTTGTGAGCCGTGGTGGGTCCTATACAATATTCTTGTTAAATATTATACCTATTTTTGTAAACCGAAAATAACTTTATCTATTAAGTAAAACTTTGCACTTGATTATTTAGTAAAGAATTCTTCTTCAGTGTTGAAAATTTGTGCAAACAGTGTAAGATTTTTACATTCCTTAATTCTCCCAAGATCTTTTTAAACACTCTTTACAATCTCCATCTTGTCCTTCTCAATTTCTTCTGTTGCTTCAAAATCTTAAGACATATATGTTACTTCAAATATTATTATTATTATTATTATTATTATTATTATTATTTTATTTATTATTCTATAGACGTATAAATTTATTATTATTATTATTATTATTATTATTATTATTATGATAAAATGATAAAGATAACAATATTGCTATCAAAAAAGGCAGACGATGATTTTTGAATAGAGTAGCAACAGCAACAGCAGTTTTTAACAACTTCTAGCAACTGCAGAAAATTCTCTCCCAATTTGCTTCCCATTGTTTGTTTCCTTGTCAAATAAAACATCTAAATGATTATTATTATTATTATTATTATTATTATTATTATTATTATTAGTATTAGTAGTAGTATAGTTGCGAGTAGTAGTTAGTGCCAGTATAGGTAGTAGTAGTAGTAGTAGTAGTAGTAGTAGTAGTAGTAGTAGTAGTAGTAGTAGTAGTAGTATTGAAGAATAAAAAATATATAACAGCAATAAAAAATAATCAAAGCTAGTAATAAACAACAAATTTAACAAAAACAACAACAACAGCAATAACTCTACTATCAATAACAACAACAACAACGACAACAATAAGAATAACACTGCTACCACCACTAACAACAACAGAAATAATAAGAACACAACAATAAAACGATATTACAACAATAAAACAAAACAATAAAACAAAGCAACACAATAAAACAAGTACACCAACAACAACAACAACAACAACAAACAAATGAATAAAGAACTCTGCTTTAATAAATAACAAACAAAGCAACGCTTCGAATTAAAATGACCTTGGATCAATTGAACAGCTTTTAAATAACTTTAAAACTACTTCACTTTCTTTGAAGAGATTATTATTATTATTATTATTATTATTATTATTATTATTATTATTATTATTATTATTATTATTATTATTATTTGTAGAGGTACAAAATTTAGTTTTTAAAATTCAAAATAAAATATTTTTGGTTAGTTTTATTATCGTACCCATTTGCATCCTGTTTTTTTTAATATTAATTGGTTAGTTTTATTTGCATCTCATTTTAATATTAATTTCTAATTATTATTGTTCTGGTCATTCATTTTGAAGTTTTGTTCTATTTAATAAATGTATTCTGTAAAAGATTTAATTATTGTGATTGTGAACTATTGTGAAAAGTATTCATGGAGAGGAGGTACAGTAATCTAAAAAAATATCATTATATATTTTATTGTCTCCGGTTTCGCCAATTTCGCCAAATTGAAAATACAATTTTTTTTTTTAAATTTGTTTGATAAAATCAAAAAAATTTTATTTATAATAAATATATAAAAAAATATTGCGGAGAAGAGAACCTTCGGAAAGGAAGTGGAGTACCTTCTTCAGGACCTAGATGACGAAAAGAGAGATTCGGGGTGAAAGGACTCGTGGCGTAGGAGGTTGACTCGCCGACTCTCATGCGAGAGGACGCTGGTTCAATCCTCCGTGTAGCAGTCTGAGTTTTATCTTCCTGGGGCAAGAATTAAAACTCTGCTGCGAACACGTGGTGGCGACAGGCTTGGGATAGCCGGCCTTAAAGTTTGATTTCCTGTAGTCCCCCCGGGTTACCCACTGAGAAGGGGATAAAGCACGTTAAAAGGAAGGACTTAATGAAAAAATCAAACTAACTTAACAAATAAATAACATCCGAATGGGTTAAGATAGGATTGAAAATATGGAATTAGTAACTCACTCCATTTGTAATATCCTTACATTTCTCTAGTAATTCTGGCAAGTAATTATTTAAATTAATATCAAGAGTACAGACACAAAACTACGACACAACTGATTAAAAGAACATCAAGGGTACAGCTGTTCAAACACATTTAAGTACTACAAGGTCATTTGTTAAATGAATATGGAGGGTATAGTTGTTCAAACACTTGACTACTACGACGTAACTCATTTTTTTTGGCCTTTACGTTCTGAAATGTTTAATGAAAATTCCATATTGAACAAATTAAATTTTTTAAAAATTTTATTGAAATATATATATATATATATATATATATATATATATATATATATATAATATATATATATAATTATAGATATAGTATAGTTATAATATATAATAAAATCCTTATATGTGGTCTTATATAATATAATATCTACTATATATATATATATTTATATAATAAATATTATATATATATATATAATATATATATATATATATATATATATATATATATATATATATATATATATATATATAATATTCGACGATTCTTGTATATTTTGATTCATGTATATTTTTTATTCAATAATTAATTACTCACTTTACATTCCTTCAAAAGTTTTTGTACATAAAGTTTGAATCTTATTATATATCAAATAATATTTAAATTTATCCTCTTAGGAAGGTGCCTAAGTAAGGTGCCAGATGTCGGAGCCTGTAGTTTTCGGTGCTGCGGATATTTTTTCTAGCATTCCATCTCGTAATGAGGATGTGGGCCGGGGGGGGATTGACTGATATAGTGGTGATGTCCTCATTATATACGTACATAGTTTATATATAATATAATATATATATATATAATATATATATATATATATATATATATACCTACTATATATATATATATATATATATATATAATATATATATATATATATATATATATATATAGGTATACATACTAGGCGTTATCGCGATAATTTATCGCGATAACCGTTTCGGGTTATCTGTTATCCGATAAAATCTTTTAACCGATAATCGGTATCGCGATAATTTTTTGTTCCAAACTACCGATAACTATATGCCGATAATTTATTGCGATAGCACGGTTCGGGTTATCTGCTATCCGATAAAATCTTTTATCAGTAATGGGTATCGCGATACTTTTTGTTATATATATATATATATAGTTATATATTATATATATATATATATATATATATATATATATATATATATATATAACTATATATATATATTTATATATATATATATATATATATATATACATTAGTTAACGATATAGAAATCTATATAACGATAATCGTCACCCGCAGCAACTCTTACAAGGCCAATGGCGTCATAATGAGTAAACATTTTAATTAAAATTTTAAAAGTGATACGTTTCCAGCGTTGTCGGTGATTTTTTTTTATTTATTTACGTTTATTAGTGAGTGAATGTGTCCCTAAAGTTTTTTTCAAAATATCAGGTCATGGCACCAGTCGCCGTTGAACTGGATCAAATCCAAGGGGAGAAACAGTTTCTAATCTGGACCTGCTGATCGTGGGCAAAAAAAAAAGAGCTGATTGACTTGAAGACCAATACCAATTATCAATTCTTCGACCCTCTGGTCAATACCCTTCTTGACGCCATAGAAAAGAGGTTCTCCAGCCCCTTGGAAGAAGAAGAGTACCTACCTGGCCACTGCATTCCACCCCTGGTTTTGCCTGATTTGGATGAGGTCTTTTGAAGAAACAATGGCCAAAAAGTCAGAAGGTCAAGGCCTGATGAGAAGAAGCGTGGAATAAGTTATCTGCCGGTTGTAGCCGAACTCGCAGAATGCCAACATACCAAGCCAGCAATGCGATGGAGAGGACATGGAAAGAAGGACTTACTACTTCAAGCATCTGTGAGCTGATGATTACACTTGAACTAAAACTCAAGGTCAACGTCTCTTAAAGATCAATCAAGAGTAAAACTGCTCTCATTGTAAATAAGCGGCTGCAAGCGAAATCGACAGACAGCCTGTCAGACCAAGGTTTTAACAATGAGAAGGTGCTCATTGATCTCTTTATAAGGTACAATACTGCAATGCCGTCTAGCGCTGAGGTGGAGCGATTGTTCTCCCTTGGCAAAGATATTTACAGAGCCAAGAGGAATTCTCTGTCAGTTGAAAACTTTAATATGCTCAATTTTGCTCATGTTTATGAAGGGGAACATACAAATGCTGCAGAAGGGCAGAACTATGTATTTAATATTTTTATATTGTACAGTTAATATTTGACTAATTAACCTAATCTCTATGATTAATTTCAAAACCTGTTATTACATTTCAAGTTTTGGCTATATAGATATCATTGTAGAAGCTCCCACACCAAGCATAAAATTAGAGAAATAAACTTTTATTAATAAAAACGGCAAACCTTGTAAAGCAAAGGGAAAAACATAAATTTTTATTTAATAAGATATCCAAAATAGTTTTACAAGGTTATAATAAGCAAGTAGCATAACATTTCCCATGATTTTCCTGGGTAGTGGTCTGTAAGAAAAACTGAAAAAATTTATTATTATATCCATAAAATAGGTGAAAAAGAAGATGAATGAAATTTAATTTTTAACCATTTTTTCTAAAAAACCAAAGTCGTGTTTTTTTTAACAATATTATTTACTGTAGAATGAAGTACATAAAATTCTGGACTTTTTGATTATCGGTTATCGCTTTATCGGCGATATTTTTATCAAGAGTTATCGGATATCGGTTATCGATGATTAGGTTTTCGTTATCGATTTATCGGTTATCGCGATAACATTTTTCGTTATCGTGCCCACGCTATGTATAAATATATATATATATATATATATATATATATATATATATATATATATATACTACCTATTAAATATATATACTATATTATATATATAATATAAATATATATATATACTATATATATATTATTAGGTGTAACGGATGTGATTTTTCCACTATGCCGCGGATGTGGATTAGCTTAAGATCAACTATCCGCGGATTGTGGATGCGGATTAGCGGATAGTTAAGTTTTTAGAGTTTTAGCCACAGGTACTTCACACTACTACGTATATAGTATATATATATATATATATATATATATATATAGTATTATCTATATGATATATATATATATAGTATATATATAATATAGTATATATATATATATCTATATCCCGTATTACCAGAATGCAGGTACGCTTGAGACCCAACCTTTTGCACCCCACAACCTCTTTCCCAGCCTCCACCCTTTTGGAAAAAGGTTTTATATCTATAAATTATATATATATATAAAATAATATTAGTATATATATATAATATATATATAATAGTATCTATATAATATATATATATATATAATATATATATATATATATATTAATGTTTGAAATTAATAATTCTCATTATGCTTCAAAAACAAAAACTTCTGAGCCCTTTCAGGGGAGAGTTTGCTTCTCTTTCGGTCGTAAATGAATCTGCACACTGAAAGACGCTCACGTGGCTACAACACTTGTTGACGGATCTAAGAATTCCCTGGCGAATTCTGCAAGATGTGGAAAACTTTCTACAACTATTACGCCACAAATACTGTAGAGTCTTTATCTGATTTCCAAAGCTTTTTTTCTCTTTTGAATATTCTTCGATCACATGATAAGTTCCTTTTGACACCTCTGAAACAAGACTCTCATCGCTGCAGAAGCCCAAAAGAACGTTCATGGATTCAAACAATGGATACATCGCTGACAGATCGGTAATTGTCGTCTGTTTTCATATCTTTTGTTTTTTTGTTGCTGGTAATATTTCCTGCCTTTAGCAGCAATTTCATCACATAGGCATCCTAAATTAATTTTTTTTAAAACCCTCTGTAAAAACACGTGATTATGTTTTGTATCTAAGATTTAGAAAAGTTGCTATTCACATGCGTCATCCGAGTATTGCAGAGTTGGGAAATCTATTATCTTTCTCCAGCATGAGTGTTTCTATCATCCTTGAAAGTCCCTTACTTTTAACTATATATAATATATATATATATTATAATATATATATATAATATAATATATTATATATATATATATATATATATATATATATAGATATATATATCTATATATATATATAATATATATATATATATATATAAGGTAGTGCACACATGTTTCTCATAATTCATATGAATAATACTATC
>JABUQX010019129.1:25000-27500 GCA_015478945.1 Trachelipus rathkii
TATCTTTCCCATGAAAAAAAATGTAGTATATTAATTTTCTTTGGATTCTGCAGTGTCAATGGGAAATCTGAAAATTCGCAGCGGAATCCAATGGGAACTTTTCTAATTGTAAAATTCCCTATTGTTATTTGTAATGTACCCAACAAACATTTTTCTTTGAGAATTTTTTTTTGCATATTCCATAAGTTTTCTATTGGATTCCGCTTGATTCGTTCAGAATTTCCTATGGGAAACCATTGGGGAATTTCCTGATGGAAATTCAGAATTCTAGACACCAATGGATCCCATAGGAAATCCCATTGGATCATTAAGGAATTAAGCAATTTTCCCCAACGAAACCAATGAGAAACAGTTTGGGAACCATTGTAAAATTTTTTATGCTTCTACCAGGTATATTAATTAATAAGATGCAATTAATGCTATTAAACTCTGAGTATGTTAATGAAGATACCATTTAAAACTGCTAAAACTCTATGAGTACGTTAATATATTTATGGATATATTGTCAGCATGCTAACATGACGTATGTGATATCGAATCCTACTCGTGTTGTGAAGATAATTGGTTCGATTCCAAGAGTGAAAATCTTTAGAAAAGTTTTCCTTCTCTATTAAGAGCAAAATAAAAGTTCTTAAGATTAAGAAAGTTTTAATAATAATAATAATAATAATAATAATAATAATAATAATAATAATAATAATAATAATAATAATAATATAATAGTATAGATGGTTTGGTCATATGGAAATAATGGATGATAATTAATCGGTTGGTTAAGCGGATGTATAGTGGTGAGTGTGCTGGGAATCGACCGGCTGGGAGACCGAAGAAAAACTTTGATTGAGTCAGTTAAGGAATGTCTGAAGAAGAGGAATGTGAGTTTGGCAGAGGCGAGAAGAAAGGTGCATTTCAGGAGTGAATGACGGGGTTTTGTGAGGGGGCATTGTTGTAGGCTTTGGCAAGGGGATGAACCCCACATTGACGAGATGCCAGTGAGGGTCCGTCGCAGTTTCGTGAAGCCCTCAGGGTGGATTTTCCTGATTGTGACCATTTCTCACTGGGGTAATAAAGGGGACAGTAAAAATGGGGGCTTTCTTTTCGACTAGCGTCATGTTCTTCTACTATTTTTCTGTTCCGGTGTATGCTACGCACCTCACCCTCAATCTAGGGGTAGGAGGAAGTTAATAATAATAATAATAATAATAATAATAATAATAATAATAATAATAATAATAATAATAATAATAATAATAATAATAAATTAATTAATTAAGTTTTTAATTAGAATATTTACAACCTGTGTACGCACAAACATTGTTGGAGAGCAGGAATTTTTTTTTACTGCTCCGGCTCCGGCTCCATTTTAATATTATCCAGCTTCGGCTCCGAACCCTTGTATTTTATTTTACCAATAAAATTTTTTGACACCGGCTCTAGCTCCTAACCACCTTTATTTTATAGTACTAAAAATGTTTTTAACATTGGCTAAACCCAAAACCTTGAAGCTTCTGCTCCGGCTCCGGCTCCGGCTAAAGCTTCAGATCCACCCATAACCTCCCGACTCCGACTAATGAACCCTACTCTAGATCTGCTTTGATTTCTTTTTTTAGGCCTCCCCAAGGATACAGAATATTCAACACGTGGATGGGTGACCCCTCTAAGGTTATTCTCGTTGACGAGGTCTTGAAGGTTATTAAACGGGACAATCTCTTGCAAAACACTACTAAAACCGGTGACATTTTATATAAGGTAATTATTATTATTATTATTATTATTATTATTATTATTATTATTATTATTATTATTATTATTATTATTATTATTATTATTATTATTATTATATTATTATTATTATTATTATTTTCCTTAAATCACCATCAGGGAATCGAAGAATTGGAGAAACGTTTTCCGAAGGTGATCAACTCCACGAGAGGGAAAAACCGTGGGACATTCATCGCTTTTGACTGCAAAGACGTTGCCACCAGAGACCAGATTGTGGGCAAGCTCAAACTGAAAGGTAGGTTAGACTATGTCCCCTTATCTCTTTGTCAGGCCGTGTCCCCCTGTCTCCTTGTCAGACTATGTCCCCTTGTCTCCCTGTCAGACTATGTTCCCTTGTTTCCTTATGAGATCATATCCCTTTCTCCCCTTGTACTATTGTTGCATATAATAATAATAATAATAATAATAATAATAATAATAATAATAATAATAATAATAATATTTTACTATATAAATCGAGTGATGATATTTAAAAAAAATTATCCCTCTCCTATGATATTATTATTATTATTATTATTATTATTATTATTATTATTAATTATTATTATTATTATTATTATTATTATTATTATTATTATTATTATTATTATTATTATTATTATTATTATTATTATTATTATTATTATTATTATTATTACCCCCATGAATAGGTATTCACATTGGAGTGTGCGGGGCGACAGCGATTCGACTGAGGCCTGCCCTCGTGTTTCAACCTTAC